>JAJIYU010000018.1:0-83861 GCA_030144865.1 Tinospora cordifolia | reverse complement strand
CTAACAAATAAAATAAAAAATTTAAACAAAATAAGATTTTGAATAAGAATATATAATTAATTATATTCATATAATTATGTGAATATCATGCCTATTCAAAAAATATCTAAACAGATTAAAAAAAAACTAAGTCATGCCACAAAAAAACTGTTGTTAAATTTTGGTGTTCATTTATTGTACAAGTTGGATCACGACTTGTTGTTAAAAAAACTAAGTCATGCCATAATGGACCAGACTGGATTATAATTAAACTAAGTCATTCATTGTTCAAGTCATGCCAAAAAAAACTAAGTCATGCCAAAAAAAAACTAAGTCATGCCAAAAACTGTTGTTAAAAAAACTAAGTCATGCAAAAAAAAAAAAAAACTGATTATAATTAAACTGTTGTTATTTTATTCTTTGGATCACGACTTGGTGTTCATTCATGGTACAAGTATAGTCAAGGGGTGTTCATTCATTGGATCACGGCTTGGTGTTCATTCATTTTATGCCAAAAAAAAACTAAGTCATTCATTGGTGTTCATTCATTTTATGCAAAAAAAAACTAAGTCATTCATTGGATCACGACTTGGTGTTCATTCATTGTACAAGTCATGCCAAAAGAAAAACTAAGTCATGCCAAAAACTGTTGTTAAAAAAACTAAGTCATGCCAAAAAAAAAATTGATTATAATTAAACTGTTGTTATTTTATTCTATTCAACTAAACTAAATGAAAGAAATCATGACTATAGAAATAATGAGCAAAAGCAAACATTACACAGCTGCAGGTTTGGTGCTTCACCTTCACGGATCAGTGGATCACGACTTGCTGTGCAGGTTTTGGGTTGGAGCTTCACGACCTGCAGCAATGGAGAAAACAAACATCACATGGGGAGAAAACAAACTTCACGATCGACAGGGACAACATAATGGACCAGACTGGATTTGTTTAGGTGGTCATGATGCACCTGCAATCTGCGATGATTGCAGTCGGCAAAAAGAGAGAAAACGAAGATGAAGGCAAAAGACGAAGAAGAGGAGGCTGCGATTTGAGAAGAAGACCAAAAAAAGAGAGCTCTACAGCCGGCAAAAAGAAGACCAAGAAGACGAGGCTGCGATCTGCAGCCGGCAAACTGAATGGTGAGAGCTCTGCAGCCGGCAAAAAGAGAGAAAACGAAGATGAAGGCAAAAGACGAAGAAGACGAGGCTGCGATCTGCGATTTGAGAAGAAGACAAAAAAAAAAACCCCTGCAATCTGCAATTAAAAGAAGACCCCCCCAAAAAAAAAACCCTGCGATCTACTATGTAGAGAAGAAGACTCAAAAAAAAAAAAGAAAAAAAAGAAACCTGCGATTTGCTCTGCAAAGAAACCCCTGCAATCTGCTCTGCGATTTAGAGAAGAAACCTTGCAATCTGCTCTGAGAAGAAAACAAAGAAGAATAAAAAAACCCCTGCTAATGTGATGAAGTCGGGTTGGGTTGGGTGCGACCCGACCTTCAACTTGTAAACCCGATCCGACCCGATAGTAATACTAAACCTGCCCGACCCAACCCGACCCGACCAGAAATGTTCGGGTTTGGTCGGGTCGGGTCGGGTCGGTCGGGTGGGTTACACCCTTAGCAGTGAATGGCCACGTCAACTCAAAGACGACATGAAAGAGTATTCTGTTGAATCAGCAACCAGACGATGAAGATGAGGGGTGGACCTTAGTCAAGAGACGAAAGGGGAGTAATAACTACATAAAAGACAAAAAGGAACAGGAAACAAAGTCTAATGGTCAAAATAATACTTGGAGAAGGAATTCCAAGACAGATGTTAATCAACACAGTAAATGCCAAGTGAGATGATCCATGAATGGGGAATGGCAGTATGTATCATTTCCAACGAAGTATAAATACTTCTTGATTTGCTATACTAGGGACAGCCATGAAACAGTCCTGCAGGAGTTAAACAAGAACAAATACTACCATATCACTGTGAACTGCGAAGCATTATCTTGGTTGAAACAGAGACTGGACAGTCTTCTAAAGGAGAACGACAAGCAATACACAACTAAGGTGTTCAGAGGGAAAGATTTCACTGTAATAATGGAGGTTCTTGTAAACGATAATGGAAGGTACATCAAGCTCACAAAGATGGTGAATGGACAACAGGAAGTATGGTAATACTAGAAGAACGGACCACAGAGGCATGGTGGAACCTTTGGAAAGCCATGGACATGGTAGTGAATGAATAGGCAGAACGAAGACAGAAGGAAAAAATCCGGAAAAGGGAGCGTCAGAAGAAGGACGAAGGAAAGAAAGTGAAGGAGGACGAAGAGAGTAGAAATAGAGGCCCATGGATCCTAGAGAAGGAAAGAAACAAAAGACTACAACATAACATGGAAACATATGGAAGACTAGAGACACAGAAGAACGAAGGAAAAAGACAGGATGGGAGGAAGTTCCTCATAATTTGAACATCACACGAGACACCATGGAGAACAGTGGAGAGATCAGTCTAACAAATCTTGAAGCGTGAAATTCACTTTTGTCGTCTGGACGTTGCCAGGAGCGTGATGTTCTGCCAGAACAACAAGGAAGCCAAGGTCCTACAAAAAGAAAAGTATCAAACCACGTTAGGTGGTTTCTACATAGAGGAATGGAATGAAGACCTGGCAATCACCATATCTTAAGTTACATGTTGCAACAAGTGGATGGGAGTTGAAGGTATCAACTTGAAAAACTGGAACTCCAAAACCTTCGCCAAGATAGGAGAAACATGCGGAGGGCTGATGGATATTGTCGACATAACGTTGTCCAACTCGTCCATGGAACTGGTTTCCTGAAGGTGCGGGGGCATGAATCAGTATTTCTGCCTCGTGATTTCGAAATATTTGATATCTGGGCATCCAGGAACTCAGATTGATTGAATTGGAGCGAAATTGGGGCATGGAGGTGAAAATAAGGCAAGACATTCTGGAAACGTTCGCCGAAAAACACAGAGGCAGCATACTGGAGGCCGGAGACTGGAAATACGGTGATCGGAAAAGGGTGGAGATTGAGATCGGTAGCAGCGACGATGGTAGTATGAATTTCGAGATGGAGGAAGAAAGAAGGACGGTCAGCAGAAGAATGTCAGGCGGCAGAGCATACTGAAGCTTAGACAACGGGATGGGCCGAACGCTAGACGACGAAGCATGTACGAGAACTGACTCCAGAAGGCAGAACCAACCACCTGCCTCTGACAGAGGTACAAAGCTGACGGGTGGCAATTAGAGGAAGGGCGTGGGCTGGAGCACATGATTAAGAGGACGAACGTATGAATATGGGTTTAGGAAAATGGACCCAAACCCAACACTAGTCAAGGCTCGGAAGCCACAAAGCAAATAAAGAGGGTCCAAGCGCACAAGACAGAGGGGTATCTGAAACGGATATGGGCCAAAAATCAAGTGAGCCCAAAAGATCGGAGGGCCACAAAAAGAAGACAAACGTTACTTCAAAGTATTTAAAAGAATGGGGAGAGCCCATGAGAGGAGCAAAGAGGGGTTGCTGTCAAGATGGGAGAACAATGAAAGCAAGTCGGACTCTGACCTTGAGTCCGACCCGGGATTCTACACAGAACTAACAGACTCAGAACGAGTCTAGGCCACACAACAAACCGAAGAAGACATTGAAGGAACAACTATCTCAACCACTAGCAGTTCAGAGGAAAGTTCAGACGGAGGGCAAAACTAGGTATGTGACACCCACCGAACTCACTCTCTATCTCTCTGTTCTTCTCTGGAACAATCATTCCAAATTCCCGCGAAAGGAGAGATAAGGAGAAGTCAAGGGAAGAGAATATCAGGCACCAACTGACCATTATCACAGAAGGAGAAGTGTAGATGATGGAGCAAAGCCAAGACAATGAAAAGAAACAGAGTATTCAGGAATTAGAGTTTATCAGAGCGAGGGAATTCCTGTTATCCCTCAAGGCGCAATTAGTTGAAGTGGAATAGCTTCTTGCGCTCCTCGGTCTTCTTGGGGTAGCTGATAGTCCAAATGAAGATTCTAAGTTGGAACATAAGAGGATGTGGCTCCTCGGACAAGAGAAGACTCATAAGGAAAACAGTGACAGCGGCTAAAGCGGACATAATTGCTTTTCAAGAAACTAAAAGGAAGAAATTTGATCATTCTCTCAATATAGAGCTCTAAAGATGAAGATTTGTGGATTGGGTCTCGTTGGATGCTAACAATTCAGCGGGAGGTCTCCCCATCTTATGGGACATTAGAAAAATCTCTGTTATCGAAACCTGGGAGCGCATGTACTCCTTATCCATAAAGATTGATGGAGGAGAAGGTAAAACCTGGTGGTTCACTAATGTCTACAGACCATGTGACAAAGACGGTTAGACTGACTGTCTAAGAGAACTAGCCACCCTTTCTAGTTACATTGAGGAAGCATGGTGCATAGGTGGTTACTTCAATAGGGTGCGCTACATGCAAGAAAAGAAGTTCTGCAAAAGGAATTCCAGCACAATGTTTATGTTCGAAGAGTGGATAAATGATATGGATCTTCAAGAGGTGTAGTTGATGAATTTAAGATTCACTTGGAGCAGTGGAAGAGAGAGGCCTGCAATGTCTAAGCTAGATAGATTTTTGCACAACAAAGAATGGGGAAACAAATTTGAATGTCAAAAAGCTTGGGAATTACGAAGAATTACTTCAGATCACTGGCCAATCATGCTAGACACTGAGGAAGTCAAATGGGGCCCCACCACCTTCAGACTTGATAATGAATGGCTAAATCACCCAGGCTTTCTGGATTTGGTCAAGTCTGAATGGGAACCCGATCCAAGCAAAGGGTGGGAAGGCTACAAGTTCATGACAAAACTCCAAAATCTCAAGCAAAAAATCAAGGAATAGAGCAAAAGAAGAATGACAGTTGAAGAGGCTAGAAAAATAGAGCTCAAGAAAACCCTTAGCAGGATAGAAGGGGAGGGGGCTACAGACTTATCAAACCTTTTGAATGAAAGAAAGGAGGTGATCGAGGAGATTCAAATTCTAGAATGCAGATCACAAAGAAGGCTAGACAGCGAGCCAAGTTAAAATAGGCCAAAGAAGGAGATGCGATCTCTAGATTTTTCCATCGGATTCTATCCCTAAGGAAATATAGGAGCATGATCAGAAAAATGGAGGACAGAACAGGCAGCTTGGTTGAAGATGAAGAGGGCATAGAAACCATCATCACTCAGTACTTCAGTAACCTGTTCAAGGAGGACCATTCCTATATCAGGGGCATCGAGGGGGTGAATTGGCACGGAATTAGTGAAGATGACAGGAGGTGGCTGGAAAGAGATTTTGAAATGGAGGAAATAAAGGAAGTAGTGTTCAACAACGATGGAAAAAAGGCCCCGGGCCCGGATGGCTATACCATAGCCTTTTTTCAAAAAACATGGGAGATAGTGAACCAGTACATTTTCAGATGCATGAAAGAATTCCAAAAAGAGGCCATAATTAACAGGAAAGTCAATGGGACTTACATCTGCCTTCTCCCCAAGAAACAAGAGTCCATGCGAGTGGAGGATTTCAGACCAATCAGTCTCATAACAAGTCTGTACAAGATCATGGTGAAGGTGCTTGCAAATAGGATCGGACAAGTGCTCCCCAAAACTATCAGTGATCATCAAATGACTTTTGTCAAAGACAGACAAATATCAGATGCCATCTTGATTGCAAATGAGGTAGTTGAAGATTACAGATATCGAGGGAAAGAAGGCCTTTTCCTCAAAGTTGATTTTGCCAAGGCTTATGACTCAGTTCGATGGAGTTTTTTAGACTTTGTGCTAAAAAAAGGGGGTTTGGGGAACAATGGGGAAGATGGATAAAGGCTTGTTTAATCACTACAAACCATTCAATTTTCATAAATGAAAAACCAAGAGGAAAGATGAATGCCCAGAGAGGACTCAGGCAGGCGACCCCTTATCCCCATTCTTGTACACAATTGTGGCTGATGCTTGCTCCAGAATCATAGAAAAAGTGATTGAAATGGAGAAATTGAAAGGATTCAACATTGGGAAGGATAATATCCAGCTTATGCACTTACTTTTTACGGATGATTGCTTGATTTTCATGCAGAACAACAAGGAGGATCTGCAAACAGTAATAGAAATTTTGCACACTTTCTGCTATGTTTTTGGGCTGCAAATCAATAAAAAGAAATGCCAGTTATTGGGTATCAACATGAGAAATGATACAGTTGAAAACTTGGCCAAATATCTGAATGTCCCCCACGATCAATGACCTATTTAGTATCTAGGAGTTCCCTTAGGGGGAAATCCGATCAAAATGGATTTTTGGGAACCTGTCATTCAAACAGTTAGGAGAAGAATTGCAGGATGGAAGAAAGCTTTTCTATCAAGAGGTGGTAGATTACTGTTGATAAAAACTGTCTTGGATGCTCTCCCAACATATTTTATGTCCATTTTTGGACTCCCCAAAAAGGTTGCAACCACTATCGAAAAGATCATGAGCGACTTCCTTTGGAGCAATAATGAGGACTACAAAAGATGCAGTCTAGTTAACTGGGTTCAGGTTTGTAGAAGCATCAGTAAAGGAGGGTTGGGCATAGGAGGATTGAAGAGGAGAAACATCGCCTTAAGAGGCAAGTGGTTATGGAGACTTCAAAAGAACCCCAAGGCTATGTGGGCCAAAGTTGTGAAAAGCATCCATGGATCCAAAACTCAACGGAGAGAAGCGAGCATCAAAGGAAAATGCAGCCACCGTTCGCATGGAAAGACATTTACACCATATACAACAAATTCAGAGACAACATAAGGTGGAAAGTAGGAAATGGGGACTCTGTTGATTTTTGGGGGGATATCTGGTGTGGCAATACAAGCCTCAAAGACCAATTCCCTAACATCTACAACTTATCAATCAAGCAATCTGGCCCAATTTTTGAATTTAGAACCAACACATTGGAAGAAGGAAGATCTCACTGGGGATGAAATCTACACCTAAGAAGAAACATTGGAGTGGATCAGACGGGGGAAGTGGAGGGGAATCCTAACAGCATTGCACGATTTTCATCTGTAAGATTCAGCCTATGAAGACTGCTCACAATGGACTAGAGAACCAGACAAGATCTTTTCTATGAAATCCTTCCTAGAGACTCTAAGTGAAGAGAACAACCAGCAAATCCCCTTTCTAGGGGACTTCATTTGGAAAACCAAAGCCCCCATAAAAGCTCGAATACTAGCGTGGCTTATAAGTCTGAGGAAGCTGAACACGTATGATAATATCCAAAAAAACATTTCCCTAACTGTTACCTAAATCCCTCAATTTGTGTTATGTGCAGGAATGAGTCCGAGACAATGGAGCATGTGTTTTGGGAATGCAAGTAGTGAATCAACTTTGGAGTTGGTGGAACATGAAACATAGCAGTTTTGTACCTCCTTCTTCAGCCAATCCTTTCCAAATTCTGGAAGCAGTTTCTACATCAAAGACCAATTAGTTGTGGAAGTCAATTTTGTTTGCCATTTGGTATTCTATTTGAGAAGAAAGGAATGCGAGGATTTCCGAGGGAAAGGAAAAACAGTTTAGGCTCATTTGGGAAAGATCTAATATGTTATTTGCTACATGGAATTCTGTTTCTTAATTAGGGAAATGGTACAAATTTGGGGAGTGACTTTGTAATGGGGGAAATATTGTTAACTCTATGTAATTTGTTTTGTTCCTTCCAGATGTCTCATCTGGAATGTACTTCCTTATTTTAGTAATATATATATATAGCCTAGTTTCTTTTTCCAAAAAAAAAGCCTTTGAAACTGAAACATAATTTTATAGTTAATAGATGGAAAATTGGAAACTAAAGAATCAATAAAGAAAGGGCAGAAATAAGTTTTATTTTTCTATAGTCTAATGCTAATGTAAATTTTATATGTAATGGTTTATTTTGATTCATGTTTTGAAGCATTATTTTTTAGTGCAACCATTTGATTGTGTGCTTCACCTAAATTGTACTTTACAATCTTCTATTTATTTTACTTAACGCACTTCATAAATTTCAACATTTTGTAATTTCCGTAGTTGGATGGTTTTTTTCTTCCATAGTAAAGCATTGTGCTCTATGAAATTGGACTTGGAATTGCTATACGTTCTCTGTCATAGTCTACAATTATGTCTTTATGTGGTCCAGTTTTAAATTGGTTCTCTTCAATTTAACGGCAATGCTAATTTTGTGCATGCATCTTTCTACAGTTTTGCTGCAAGGTTGTTGGCTTGGTTTCTAAGCCGAGTAACGGGTGCATCAGTTGGGTTTCGTGTTGCTGGATGGAACAGTCTGAGAGATGTGGTTGTGAAATTTAAAAAGGTTTATTTTTTCCTATACTGTGCTTTATTTTGCTCCCGAGCTTGGTGCAAAGAATGACCTTATTTGTGTTTGGGAAAAGCAAGAGATAATTTCTCAAGGAAAGTGTAGATCTTGGCGGTAATCATGGAGTATAAATTTATACATTTGACAATGTGATTTATCTATATTTGGATGAGAGGCTAAAGCCAGGAATTTGATTGATGAATACTGCAGTTTTGTTGGAGGAGAGAAATCTCTCCCTCCATTTTATCTATCCATATATTTATTTATTTAATGGGCATCACTTTGAACTTCTTACTTTTCTATGCATATTTGAATCATATATTGTGGAACCAATTTGATGTGGGTTGCATAATTGTATCATGGTAGTAGCAATTGTAGTTTGAGTTGGTGAATTGTATGATTTGTGATTGATTTTCCTCCTACCAATCCGAAGTATACTTGAATTGTTTCCTGAATTAATTAGAATTTCTTTTACCGTGAGCATGATTTAGTGATTCAAGATAATTCAAGGAGCTTTGTTTTGGCTCTTTGTATTTGTACTTGACATGGAAAGAAGTCTTAATATTTTCCCCCTAATTCATCTTCTCCATTCAAATAGCCAAGGCATTTTCTAAAAGTTTTCTTTGAACTACTCTATTTGAACATCGAAAACAAGCTTGGGAGCTTTGAAATCAATCAATTGACCAAGTTGAACTAGATCCATTATTGAATAATTGAGAAATCCTCTTCTCTTTTTGTGTTTTGTTTGAGAATTCCTGATCTTTCTTGAATTGAGTTGTTCTTACTTTTCTGCTATGGAACAAGGAAACCTGACATTGGTTTTATTAATTGGAAGAGAACAGGTTGAATCATAAATGATACCCTTCTTAGGTGATTTTTCCCAAGTTCTCTAATTAGTTATTCCTGATAACTTATTTTCATTTTCTTCGTTCCTTCTTCTCCTTTTTTTTTTTTTTTTTTTTTTTTTTTGCAGTAGTTTGTCTGTGTGGGGTTGGGGGTAATTTTGCTTGAATGATATTGACAGATCTCTCTCTCTCTCTCTCTCTCTCTCTCTCTCTCTTGAGAATCTTGACTTCTCAAAAGTGTTAATGTTGATTGATTTCGTGTTTTCTTTCTTTCTTTTTGGCTTATTTATTTATTTATTTTTTGTTAAGTGCTTCAAATAATTTTTAGCTGTTGATTTTGTTTGATGTAAATTGAGTTCCATTTTGTATGTGACTCCTGTATCTTCTGATTGTTGATATTTCATTCACCTAACTTGCTCTGTGCCAAAATGTGAAATTTGTTGATTAGGTCTAGTAGATTTTTTCACAATTAAAAAAAAAAAAACCAAAATATTGAAATTTATTATGGATATCTAACATAACATTAAGAATGCAAATAACTCTCTGAAAACCACAACTAAAATGTGTAAATGACATTAAGATTATATCCTGAATCTTTTTTTTTTTTTTTTAAAGAAGCTAAAATGCGTAAATATTGATATGTGTGTGTATGGGAATGTACTGTATACTGTGTAGATCATTCATGAGATCAATTCCATACAAATTTGTATCCTGAAAATTATGACTCATTGATTTAAATCTCAATTCTATTTGGCAAGGCGCATGCAGATTCACTTTTGATTCACGATTTTGACTGCCATCATCTAAAGTTTTATATATTATCTTTACTTATTTTATTGTAATTAATTTTTTTTTTTGAAAATAAACATATTATATTAATTTGGACGAGCTGTCCAATGACAAAAGGATACAATTGCAGAAAAAGAAGACCCTACACAACCCAAGAGCCATGCTATCTTGAATACAAAATAGACGCCCACTGCGTCACCCACTCACTGAAAGAGTAACCTAAACCTAACTTGCTAGACCCACGTTGCAAACAGAATGTGGATCTCTTTGCTATTTTAATGACATTAATATCAAAATTCTTAAAAATACAACCATTCCTCGCCTCCCACACAACAACCCAAATAGCAAAAATGATCATCAGCCAGTAGCTTCGCAGGTGATCGAACCGATCTGCCGTCCATACATGCACATTCGTACTATCAGGGGGGCGGGGCATCACTGATAATTCCTGCTGCCAATGTCTCCAAATTGCCGTTAAAACCTTGCAGTCCCCAAAAATGTGACGGGCATCATCCTCAGCGGCCCTGCAAAGACAGCAGGAGGAAGGAGATAAGTAATAAGAAGGGAGTTTCTTCTGAATCTGGGCAGTGTAATTGAGTTTTCCTTGCATAATCAGCAAAGCCAAGATTTTGTATTTTGTCGGCATCTTGACTTTCCAGATTGAGGCCAAATGAGCCTCGGTGATCGACATATCCTCTGCTAAGAAAGCACTGTAACAAGAGCCAGTAGTAAAAGACCCAGACTTATCCTTGTTCCACTTCCACGTATAACGTATCAGGATGATCACTTAGACGCACAAATTGAAGGCTGGAAAGAAGATTAGCCAAATCCTCTATTTCCTCATCCTTGAGGTGCCTTCGAAAATCCAGATTCCACTCCCCACCACTGCTGCTAGCCTTGGAACACCTCCACATTTGAGACAAGTAAGCTGCTGAATCTTGAGAAATTCTGTACAGTCTTGGAAATTCTTCTTTAAAAGGGAGAGTGGTGCACCATGCGTCCTCCCAAAATCTGATGCTCTTCCCGTCTCCAACCCTCCATTGAGTGTGAGAGCTAAACTTAGCATAAAGAGAATGTATAAATTTCCATGGGGATCTGTATGTCACCTTAGTATTGACACCTGCGATCATTCCGTTTTGGGAGCATCCGTGTATGCTTGCAATGATTTTTCTCCACAGCTGATTGTGCTCCTTGGAAAATCTCCAAAGCCATTTAGAAGCAAGAGCATTATTCCTTGTCATAAGGTGAGCTACTCCTAGACCCCCATCCTCCTTGGGCTTGCAAACCAGCTGCCATCTGATAAACATTTGAGCCTTTTCAGCCCCTTCGGCCTTTCAAAAGAATCGCCTGATGTTCTTATCGATCTCTTGCTGGACCATTGATGGCATCTGAAAAATTGACATGTAGTACATCGGAAGAGCCTCTAGAACTGCTTTGATTAGTAATAATCGGCCGCCTCTTGAAAGGTAACTGCATTTCCAACCTTCAATCCTTTTGTTAACAGTGTGAAGAACCAGCTCCCAAAATGAGATCCGCCTTGGATTTCCCCCCAAGGGCAGACCTAAATACTTCATAGGCCAAATGGCGACAGGAATGCCTAGCATGTTGTGAGCAAGAACCATATCTGCCTCCTTAATATTAACACCTGCCATCTGGCTTTTGTAGAAGTTGATACGCAAACCAGAAACCAGAGAGAAACTTTCAAGGGCCCGTAGTAGCATTTCCCAGGTTTTCGGACTGTTATCCAAGAAGAAGAGGGCATCATCTGCGTAGAATAAATGGGAGAGATAGATCTTTTGCTGGCCTACCTCAAATCCTTGAAAACCGGATTGTCTAGCCCTTTCCAGGATGCCATGAAGGCTGTCAGCTACGAGAATGTACAGGAAAGAGGAGAGGGGACATCCTTGTCTAAGGCCTCTCTCTGCAATGATCTTCCCCTTCGGCTGGCCGTTAATGAAAATGGAGTACGAGACTTTAGAGATGCATTCGTATATCCACTTACACCACCTTTCTCCGAAACCTTTCCTCTTCAAAACATAGATGAGATACTTCCATCTGACTGAGTCATAGGCCTTGGAAAAATCAATTTTGACTACCAGCCCTTCTTTTTTCCGGACTCTGTAATCCTCCACTGCCTCATTGGCCGTCAGAATGGCATCAAAAATGCCTTTGATTGACAAAACCCAGCTGGTTTTCTGCTACTGTAACTTGAATCACCTCCCTTAGCCTCCTTGCTAGAATTCGGGCAATGATTTTATAGAGGCTAGTGACCAGACTGATGGGCCTGTAGTCTTCCATCTTCTCCAGATAGGCCCTTTTTGGAATTAATTGGATATATGTTTCATTAACGCATTTGTTGACAATTCCTGTAGAGTGGAATTCTTGCAGCGTTTGTATGATTTCTGTCTTCAAAAGATCCTAGTTCTTTTGATAGGAAAGCATGGTAAAGCCATCTGGGCCGGGGGCTTTTTCTCCTTCACAACTAAACACGGCCTCCTTCACTTCCTCCTCCTCGAACGGTTTCTCCAGCCACACTCTCTGACCCTCTGTTATGGGATTCCAATCTATCCTGTCTATAGCCCACTTGGCTCTGTTACCGTCAGCAAAAATTTTATTATAGTAAGAGATGATATGGTATTGGATGTCTCTCTCCTCTTCCAACAACACTCCATTTTCATCCTTAATGCTAGAAATAAAAGCCCTTTCCCTTCGAATTGTGAGAAGTCTGTGAAAGAATCTCAAGTTAGTGTCCCCTTCCCTTGCCCACTTCACTCTAGCTTTCTGTCTAGCCTCCCTTTCAACTCTATTTTTAATGGTGTTAATCTTCTGGATAATGTCAGCCCTTAAGGTCTTATCCTCCTGCTGAATAAGTCCTCGCTCTGCTCTGCGGTCTATCTCCTGAATGCTTTGATGCAACTCCTTCATCATTTGATCTTCTTCGGTTCTGAAGTTTCTGCTCCAAGTTCTTAATTCTAACTTCAGCTGCTTTGATTTCTGCATGAATCTATAACCCTTCCATTTCCCTTCTGTCGATTTGTGCCACCAGCCTCTTAAGTTGCTGCAGAAATCCTTCCTTTCCATCCAAGTATGCTCGAATCTGAAGGGAATTGGACCCCATCTCCTGGATTGTGTATCCAACTGGATAGGCCAGTGGTCTGAAGTATGTCTATGAAGGGTCGTGTGCCTGCTGTTTGGAAAAAGACGATCCCAATCAGCGTTAACCAAGAATCTATCCAATCTTGAAAGAGAAGGAAGATCCTGGTTGTTGGTCCAAGTGAATCTAGCATTCAGCATGGCGACGTCTCTCAGATGGAGTTCATTAATAAGATCATCAAACTGTTTCATACTGTGAGACAAGGACTTTCCATGATTCTTTTCCTCCATGCACCTTGTGGCGTTGAAATCCCCTCCTATGCACGAAGGCCCGGAAAGCAATTCCGAAAGAGCCGCCAGCTCATCCCAGAAGAAGACTTTGTCCTTGGTTGAACAGGGGCCATAAACTATGGTGAACCACCAACTGCAGCTACTCAGATGTTGAATTTGGATCGAGAGAGAATGACTGCCGATGAATTGATCTATGATAGTGATGTATCTGGTGTCCCAAGCGACTAAGATACCCCCTGCTGAGCCTTCGGCGGGAATGTGGGTCCATTTGCAAAACCTTTTCTTCCACACAAGGCCTATAACATCTGGGGAGATGAGACCTCGTTTTGTTTCCTGGATAGAAATTATGTGAGGAGCAGCTGAGCGAATTACTTTCTTGATCATACCACATTTTTGACTGGAACCGAGCCCTCTGATATTCCAAGAAATGATCTTCATCAAGGCCACACAACCCCAGACCTGCCTGATCCATTACTCTGTGTCTTCTAACCGAAGGAGTTGGATGTCTATCTCCTTCAGGAATCGGGCCACTCTGTCTGATTTGGATGTTTCATTCCCTTCCTGGTTTGTCTTGCCCAGTTCAGCTTTGTAGGAACATTCACCCACTTCTCGAACTCTAACCCTTTCATCCTTCTCCTTCTGTCTTATTGGGCTTGCTGAAGGGTCACCTGCAACGTTAGTAGGAGATGGGAATCGTATAATTGAACGTACCTTTGGATTCCAGTGCCTCTCTCCGGTGCTTGACGTGTGCAGGTTTGCTCCTTCCTCTTCAAACTCCTTGCCTAGCCATCTCGGGGTGACGATTGGAGTCTCCGGAACGTATTCTTCAAAGTCAGAGGGATAGATAATGGGTTCTTTTCCTCTCCTTTGGGTCTCGGCTGGACTCATTAATTCAACCCAAATATTTGCTTCCTTATCTTGGCTGGCCTGTCTTCTCGAGTATGTTCTGAGGCCCAGCCTTGCTGAAGTCTTTGATGGGCTTCTTCCTTCTGCTGGTGTCAGTTTCTCTTTTGTGGCCCCCTCCTTTGAGATCGGGCCCTGGTCCTTCTGCCCAATCCTTTCATTTTCGAACTTTTCGTCTCGACTCGTATCTTTTTGTTGGTCCAAGTCGGAATCTTGGATCTCAATGCGGTTTGGGTAACTCGGTGGTCCGCCCTGATCCGAGACCTGTGATTCGCAATTCCTCCTCCTCACGTCATCTCTGCTCTGCGTCGACTGCCTCAGCCTCAGTCTGATGGATCGGCGCCGAACTTCACCCACCGCCCTGTGACGTTTGACTTTCGAACGACGATCATGATGCTTGTCAGGTTGAAGTGACTCGTCATCAACCTTGTCCTTTACTGTCTGCTTCTGCTTCTCCGATCGCCACCGCTTCTCCGTCCCCGACGGTTCTCCTCTTGCCTTCAGCTTTCGAGCTTTCTCTCTCTTATTCTCCCTCTTTCTATCGTTTTTTCTTGCTTCTTCCACCTCCGGGCACCACTTCTTCTAAAGATCGTATAGCCGTAGCACGGTGACACCGTCGTCGTTGTATATTTCCAGTTCAGCCGGTAGGAAACCAGTTCGAGAGCCCCTCACTTTGATGAAGGCCAGTTCCTTTGATCTGTTGTTGAGAGTGACTTCCGCTATGTCGAGGAGACCTCCGCACTCCTCAGCTACTTGCTTAATGAAGTTGATACCCCATTTTTCTTTAGGGATACCTTCAATACCGATCCAGCTATCTCTACATGCGATTTGACACTGTTCCCATAGCTCAAAATCGATCCATGATCAACTCCTGTTTAAACGAAGGTTGAGGAGGGCCCTGAAGTCTGGTCGTTTCGTCCCCGTTCCAGGTGTGAATCAGAGCCCTGGCTGCATCAACCACCGTCATATGAATGTCTCTGCCCAGAACCTCAGCCAACTCCTCTTCAACTTCTTCCCAACTGTAGCTGTCCGTGATTCTTGTGACCTTGAACTTTCCGGACCTGATATACGGTTTTTGTCTTGTAAACCTTGTTGTCTCCATGTCACTTCGGTTGTCTCTGGGACCCTCTTTTGCTGTCGTTTCTTATCAGTGAGAACCGACTATTGAAGCATGGCGGTGTGACTTTGGAGCGTGTGCAATTTTGTCTTCTCCAGGGGACTGTTCACTTGACGAGTGTTACTTTTTTTCTCCTGTTTAATGTCGTCTAGTGCATGGATAAGTTTATACCACGTATCGCACTTCGTATCTTCTGGAATGAGAATATTCTGAAAAGCTCCCCTATGTAGCTTAGCGAGCTTCATAAAGCTTCCCCTTATATTAGAATAAGTCTCAATGAATAAAGTGTAGTTGTCTCCTCGTCTGGATTCCTTAAATGCACCGTTTCTCGCTGCCTTTATTGCCTACGACGCCTTGTTGGTCAGCCAATCCAGGTCGCATTTGCTCATTGACAATGCGTAAGTCGAAGTTCTGGTCCTCTCCTGAATAATGATCTCTTTTCCATATCTGGACCCCTCAACTTTGAAATTCTTGAATCTTGAGTCAAAGCTGTGGACTATCCAGCTTTTTTGATCTCCCTTGATCGTCTTCTCAAGATTCCTGCTTCTTCCTTCTTCATCGTGCTTCCAGCCGTACTTCCTACGTGCCACCTCTATCCATTGATCCTCTTCTTCCTCCTTTCGGATGAGAGCGTTTTTGTATGTGCCCAGTTTAGCGTTCCGGCTAACGTTTCGACTCCCCATGTTTTTTTTTTGATAAGTGCAAATCGTATACATTTTATTGTAATTAATTTGAAAAATGATTAAGGAAATGCAATGATACGACCATTGATCTCTTTGTCAATATTTTGTTGTATAGAGCTCTACAATTTCAGTTCCATTCTCAAAAATTTTGATAATTTGAGTTGGGTTATTTTGATTGTATTTGATCAGTTTTTTTCAGGTGCGTAGATTTTGCATTTTGTTATATGGTTGAAAATTCAATCTTTGAGTCTCATTCAATTATTTAAGTATCTTGATCTCAAATCTCAATAACCTTGTTGTTGCTATGTTAGTCTCAGCTTTGTTTTGTTGGAGACACTAATTCGTGTAGTACTCAACTGCTAAGGAGATGATGGTTTAACTTGTTAATGTGAAAGACACTGAAATTAACTTACATGCTAGAAGCCTACAACCTCAATTCAATCTCAAGTTTTTGGTTGCTATGAGTTTATCCATGCTAAGCTGACTATGGTCATGCCTCTTCCTAAGGTTTTGAAGTTATTGGTTTTATCTTCAAGACGTGTTTCGCCTTCTTTTGATATTTATAATCTCTTATTGTACATTGTCTAATTTATAACATGTATTTAATGAAGTACTTTGTTAGTTTCTGGTTCTGGGATGATGCATTTGACATAATTCCCTGAAGTCATGGAAAAATTGTGTGCGTGTATGTGGATGGGTGGACTAGAGATTTGGAAATTGTGTTTCATGCTGCCACAAGATTTCTAATGTACAAGAACGAACTTTGGACGCAAATATAAGACTTGGATGAGCTAGTTTTATGTGGTCCCTGTTAATGCTGAGCACTTATATAATTTTGAAGGGGTTAAATTTCCCATATTTGTTTTTCGAGTTGGAGTTGGTCTTGGTTGTATTCTCCCCATTGTCTATGTAGCATTTCTCTTTTATCAATAAATTTCCGTTTCTTTTAAATTTTTTCTCCCATATTTCTTTGCATTATGATGCTAGAAGTTTTGGGGAAGAATGTTGTCTAAAACTATTGATGTTGGTGCATGGTTGATTACTAAACCAAAAAGCTGTAAAATATCTGCAGGACAGAAATTTCTTATCATGACGAAAACTTTTAAATGAAAGAAGGCATCCAAGGTTATGTTTCCTTTCAAAAAAAGAAAAAAAAAAAAGAAAAGAAGGCATCTGAGGTATCGTATCCTACATTAAGAAAAATCATGAATTCATCGTTTGATTAGAGTTTTATGAGGTCAATACCAGATTACCTTACAAAACACATTATTGAATTATTTGAAGGTTTAATCCGCTTAACTTCTCCGTGAATGACAGTAGTTCTGATAAAAGTTCTTCAAAAGTTTTCACCTATGATATGATAGACACCTATTGAGAAGACAACCTTCAAGAAAGAAATTGATCCCAAAGAATTGAGAGATCAATGCCACACAAGACCAATTGATCTTTGTGTAGGGGCTTTCTGATAAATAGATCCAAAGCTTATTATAATATAATGCTTTTTGTTAGTGAATTATTGCTTTAATTAAATTAAAAAAGGAAAAGAAAATTTGGTGCTTTTTATATTATAAATCTTCTAGTTCTTATTTGCTGTAAATTGGTCTAGGTATTTTGTGATTGATTATTTCGTCTCTTCATTAAATCTCCAAGTCCTTTAAATTAGTACCAACAAAGGCTTATACTAGCTAAATTCAAACTGTCAATTTATAACTTTTTTGTTATTTGGAATTTATCGACCTCATGCTTTAGGGCTTTTTGTATACTGTTAGGCTGTTGGAAAATAAATGTTGCAAATCAGAATGGACTAGAACACTTCGTACAGAAGAAAAGCTCAGAATACTGCCATAGAATTTTCATTTTGCTTTCGTAAATTGAGAATTGCAAAGGCCAGGCCACGCTTCATATCCAATTTCAAAATTTGTTGACATATTTCTGAAGTTGCATCTTTTATGAGGGCTTAGTGAATCTTTTTGTTGAATTCATGTAATTGTTAGACAGTCTGTAGTAGCTCACTTGTGCAACATGAAGTAGGGGGCCAAGGCAAAATTCTTGGGTAGACCAAAGTTCATTATAAGTTACATTGTGCGGATATTCTGCTATAGTGGTTGAACAGTAGGGCTTTCTCGCTTGTGTAAGAAGGATGGGGAATCCAGCCAACATGATTTTGTTAACTTTGACTTCACCAAAGGTGTGTGGGGTAGATAGATAGTTCTTGTGAGTTGCTTCCGATTGAGTCTAATCTGCAGGCATTTCCTAATGAGAATTGCCAACCCGGATGATGGAGAGACTATTGGAGGGTGGTAGTATATTTTTATGGTTGGTTTGGAAAGAAAGGAATATGCACAAATGTGTAAATCAGGAAAAAGAGATTTTGTATTTTTTATTTTTTTAGGGTGGTGTGGGGGCGTTTGACAAATTCTTTCTTCTTTTTGGCTTTAGCTTTGGGAAAACATTGAAGGAAACTTGTATTACCCTATCGTAAGAAAAAAACTCTAAAATAAGTTTAGTGTATTTTTTTTCCTTTTCTACTTCCCCCAATGTGTTTATTTTGTTAGATAGGGATGCCTCAGGCATTCCCTTCATTAGGTCACAATTAGGTCTATTTTCTTTCTATATATAAGATATATTTTTACCTTCCAAAAAAAGTTGTTATGAAGGCATTGCATTGTTACTTCTTCTTCTTTGTTGTAACATTTTTGGCTCTAACTTTAAATTTGAACAAATAAAAATTATATTAGTGCTAGCTATGAAATAGATACATTAGTGCAAGTGCTCCCATAAAGTATGAAGAGTTGAACAGCATACACTAGATGAGAATATCTAAACACTTTTGCGATTTTTGCGTTTTGAACTCATTCACCAAATGTAGAGTGCATTTGTAATATATAATATAATATTATAAACTTATGAATAATTGAATTATTTATGAATTTTACAGAAATCTCATAAATAGAGAATAGGCTGAAATTGAATCACTGATACTTAGGCTAGGTCAAATGACTCAAACCACTCTAAGACCAGTTAAAGACTCATATATTGGACTCCAACCTATTCTCATGCAAATTCTCTAGAAAATCCGATTCACACTACCTACACTCCCTATATTTCACCTGGTGGATATTATATGGAAAGTACAAATACCATCCCAAAAAAGGTCTTTGGACGGCTGGTGGCTCTACAAAGACTCAACATATGTGAGGTGATATGGAGAAAATTCCAAAACATGTGTTTATAATCACGTTGTCGTAGCTTGACTATACGAGCAGGAGAATCATTAGTTCACATATTACTTGATTGATTGTGCATATTACTTGATTGTGCATAGCTTGACTATTACTTGATGGTTTAGTCTTTGTGGCCAAAATGATTCTCCCAGTAGTCTAGAAGAGGCATTATCATTATCTGATGTTGCAAACTTGACCATGCAAGAAAGGGAGGTGGATTTAATTGCCTTCTTATGCAACCATATGGTCTTTGTGGGTGGAAAGAAACAGAAGAGCTTTTGCAGACTTTGAAGAAAGATGAAGCTCAACTGTGGGAGGAGGCAAAACTTTTTGCTTGTTTATGGGTTGTGGCCTCAAAATGGAGCAATGGTTATTCAATGTCTAATTGGTTAGTAAATTTGATAGATTATATGGATTATGGAATGGAGATGAGACTGAAATGAATGCATTTTTATATAGTCACACATATATGGATATTTTGGAGTGTTCTCAAAGTGTAAAGGCACCATTGGTGCATCTCTATACATGTAAACACAAATATATCGATATACAATCCATACTTTGTTGTTTCTTATCTAAAAAAGAAAAGAAAAGAAAAGAAATTATTTATGAATTTTGCATCTTACTTTATTGTGCACCTTGTTTGTGCCCTCCCAATACTTTTGGAGCTGGGGTCCTTCATGTGTTGTTTCTTTTGTTTTAAACTATTTTGCTTTTTTTTTAAAACTCTTATACAAAAAATCATTGATTTGTGGCAGTTTGGAAGGTGGGAAGGGATTTCTATATGAAATAGTTTTAACTTGTCTTGGAACTTATCTTACCTTACCTAATGTGTGTTGATAATTTTGATGGACAATAAATGCAGTCTTTGCTTTAATTTCATGGTAACTATTGGGTTTTGTTACATTCTCATGGGAATGATTAGTACTTGGAAGATTTAAAACTTAAAGAACATGTTGTGGCTGTTAATGCATGTTTCTTTCATTGAGTTCGAACTCTGTACACAAGAATATATTTATTTTGTTTCCCTTTCAGTATAATCTGGACAAAACCTTACCGTCTTCTTGCTAGATTTGGTAACCTTATTGACATTTATTCATTGTGGTTTATTTTGCTTCTTTGCTGTTTGAGTTGTAGGACAGTGGCTTATGTGCTGATGACTTTCATGTGTTGTCAGGGTGCTGTTGAATCTGTTTTTGTTGGTGAAATAAAGCTCAGCTTGCGCCAGTCTCTGGTCAAGCTTGGAGTTGGTTTTATCTCTAGGGACCCAAAGCTACAGCTGTTAATATGCGACTTAGAAGTTGCAATGAGACCGTCCAAAAATACTGCAAAGCAAGCTAAGTCTCGGAAATCCCGCTCTGCAGGCAGAGGAAAATGGATGATTATAGCTAACATGGCAAGGTTTTTGTCAGTTTCTGTCACAGAATTAGTTTTCAAGGTATGTTATACTTGACAATTTTGTTGATATTTTGTCTATTTTTTTATTCAAGATTCTGAGTTATATTGCCATTATGAACATAATGCCATCACTGTTTTCATATTTGCCTTGGCCAAACTAGTGGATAATACAATTTGCATTTCAACAGAATTATGTGATGTGGTCCATGAATTTGTTTGAATGGATGCTGTTGATAGGTCGGACTAGTCGGTGAAAGTGGTCCACTATTGGTAGTTCGATTTGCTTCTCTAGTGAATCTGATTCCACTGAAAAGATGAGGATGAGGGCATTAAATAGATGCACGGTTAAATGCATAAGTGAATTACTCCTTAGAAACAACTTATCTCAGTGTTTGGACTGTGAAATTCTCAATGATAAATTGAGATCTGTTTTCAAATGCTTTCAGCAATTTTAGTGAAATAAATATTAAATGATTTCTGTTGTTGCTTATTCAAGTTTGTCACTGAACTTGAAAAAGAAATCTCAAAAATTTGATACCTTGAAGTTTGGATTTTACTTGGACCTGTGGTACAATATATGGTTGTGGTGGTGGTTGTTTATTCTAATCCATCAATAATCCTGAACAAGACATTCTCAAAAATATGACATGCAACTGAATAAAAAACAAGTTTTGTTCAGTTTTCTGGAAAATCTTAAAAAGAAATGTTGTTGACTTTTTTGCTTCAGGAGTTCTTAAGGTATATTCTTTGCATTTTGCTTGTGTATCTGCGCAGATATGTTCCTTTTCCTATGGACATGAAATTCAGAAGAATAATATATGATTTCATCAATTGAAATGTTCCTTGGCTGCTTGTTTACTTTCAGAGTTCTGGAATATTCAAAAACAAAACCTGAACCTCGAAAATAATTCTGAATCTCTTATTTCATTTACATAAGAGGCTGAGCAAATTTCATGTATGCTAGTCACAAACTCAGGCCTGCAGATTCCACTTAGAAACACTGTTCTTTCTTCTGTATGTGTCTTTCATACTTCTGCAGCAGTGCATTGCTTCATCCTTTTTCATTATAAGAGACTAGTTAATCATCTCATCTCTTGCGTTTCTCTAAATACTGCAGATGCCAAAAGCCACTATTGAAGTCAAAGATCTTAAGATGGACATATCAAAAGATGGTGGATCAAAACCGACCCTCTTTGTCAAGCTGCAACTTTTACCTTTTCTCATTCACTTGGCTGAATCACGGTTTAGTTGTGACCAGTCATTTAATTTTAATGAAGGAGGCTATGTGTCATCTGATCCCACGTCGTGTTCTATGATGGAGAGGGGCTCTGCCCCTTTTCTCTGTGAGGAATTGTCTCTCTCCTGTGAATTTGGCCATGATAGGTAAGATTTTCCTATTGTGAATTGGGAAATCTTCTTTTCTTGATTTTGGGGTTCAATTAATTATAGATTTGAGCGATTTTCGGCTCATCGCATGGAGTTTTGCTTGAATCTTGATTCTTGAGTGTTTATTAGTTATCAAGCTGTGGAACTTGAGGGTTGACGCAGTGTTGTCAAGGCTTGCACCTCAGTGCACCTCGGGCATGCCTTGGGGCAAAGTGCACCTATTGTGCCTGAATACATGACAAGCTAGACACTTTAACTTATGCATGTGCTTTAGAGTGCATCAAGTGCAACTGAGGCAGGCACCTTAGTGTGCTTCACTTTCTTACTTAGGCATGTGCCATATGCACACACACAGAGAGACGCATACACACACATACATAACATTGAAGAAAATGTGTCTTTCGATTGTATAATTACAAAGGCGGTATAATTGCTATTTGTTTTACCTTGCTTTGGTTTTCTTGAATAAAATTTTAAAAATCAAAAGAAACTACAAATGAACACAATGCTATGAATGACCGTGAATTAGAAATATTAGTCTTTTATGAACATTATGATGTATGATACATATTTATTGACTTTTGTCTTTGTCATATTCTATTTGCAAAAAATTGTATAGAATTACATTAATTTTTTTTCTTTTTTGTATAATTTTTGTGCCTTGCCTTGTGCCTTTGGTTAAAAGGTTCTTCATTTTTAGTGCATCTTCTGGTTTTAATTAGATTGGGTTGAAGCTTGATATTCACCTCAAGGAAGTTGAGGAACAAGAATCAAATTTTCTAATGATTGTTACAGCTGATATGTATGGATTATTTTCTTTTACTAGCAATCTGATCATGTCCTATTTTCCTGTTTGATGTTGGAAATAATTGTTTTTACAAATTTGACAGTGCTGTAGTTTGGCCACAGGGAAGTTGGTGTAATAATCAGGAACTTGGATGTCTCCAGTGGAGAAGTGACACTGAATGTACATGAAGACATGCTTGTCAAGAACAAGACTTCCTCAGAAATTTTTATTCACGAAGCTACTGCAGCAGGGGCTGATTTGGAACCAGGGACAGCTGTTAAATCACAAAAGAAGCAAAATGTGCTTTTTTCATTGAAGAAATACAGTGCTGTTTTCCCTGAAAAGGTTAGTGCTTCATCATTAGATCTCCCCTTTCTCATTGGCTAATATCTTTGAACCTTGAAATAAGTTTTGCAGCCAAACTTACTTAAATGGATGGATTTTTCTTTTTCTGTTCTTTTTGTTTCCTTTAAATCTTGTTCTGCATTCAGTATGATTTGAAATACTGGCACTGGCCCATACTTTTACTTTGGGGCGAGCTAGTGGAACTACCAACTTATTCCTGTTATTTTGGTTCACTCAACAAACATTTTTCTTTTGTACTTTGTCTGCAGCAATACAATGCGCCAATAGTTATATATGATCATCTTATTTGTTTATTTATTTTTGTGACACACTGAATTAGCTATAGTTGCAGCCCAACAAAATCATGTCTACTTGGCTGACAACAGCTATCAATACTCTGGTCAAACTCTCAAACTGCTAAAAGGTGGGTGGAATTGGCATTTGTAGAATTGACCCTTTTTTCTTTTTTTGCCTCATGGTCGAACTTGAACATAAAATAAGTGGATTAATTGATAATCCTGAAAAGAATATAATTAATTAGTTTTTTTGTTTTTTTTGAACAAGAAGCTTAGTATTTTATAAGATTAGATGATAGAGATAATTCAAGAGGATCCGATTACATAGTAGCAAAAAAACAAGACTAAAAAAGAATGCCCCCTTGCCAAATTGCATACACTTACCAACTAGGCAAAGAAAAAAGAAGTTCTATTATAAACCTTGTCTACTGACGAACTGAGTTCCTTGAAAATCCAACTATTTCTTTCTGCTTAAACTGACCACAGGACAATAAAATATATACAGCTCCAATGTCTAATTGTTTCTGCTCAAAATATGATGTATACTACAGATGCTGGTTTTAAGTTGAGAGCCATTGTTAATCTCCTTGGAACTATATACATTCATTCGATCCTCTCGTCTCAAACTGTATCAGATTTCATTTGGGGAATTGGGATGCCATTAGATTTTGGGAGGAATTGTAGGTTGGCATGGTTTGTCTTCAAGTTCTTTTCTTATTTTTTATTTTTTATTTCCGTTGATTATCAAATCTTAATATGCACCTCATCTCAACCTTTTGTCATGCCTACACTCAATATTCTCAAAATCACTGGTCATGTGATCTCCATAATAGACGTGGTCTTTTTGATATGGAGGAAAAACTGTCTCTAATGGGTTATTCGATAAACGTGGTGTTATTTTGGGTCATGTTGGGTGTCTCATCCTTCAGTACCTTCTCAATCAAGTTTTTCTCTGAGTCTATGCTACAAATTTACAATCTTGGTCAAACTAACCTTGTGTTCATGTGTGAAATTTCAAGGTCATCTGAAGTTACTTGGATTGTGTGCAGCCAATTTTACTTTTAAAAGATGTTTGAGAGATGGTTTCTTTCTCCTAATTGGTGTTGCGTATGCATGAAAAACATGATCCTTTCTTCACTTATTCATGGAGTGTGAGTTAATGAAATTGGTTCGGAGAAAATGGGGAACAAATCTATGAGGTACAACATTGAGGAGCATGGAGAACTTTTGAACTTCTTGGAAGGAGCAAGCGTCATCAAAATTGAAGGAGTGTTGGCGTTTATGGGTTTTGTGATGTTTTGGGCAGTGTATAAAGAGAGAAATGATGGGATTTTTAGAGATGGGAGAAATGAGTAGCATGTGGTTTGGGATTGGTCCCTCTTTTTCTAGACCAGTGTTTCTGGACTTGTTAAAGGTTATAACTTAGGTAATTGGACAAGAGGTTACGAATCAATTCTAGGTTATGTTTAGTTGTTAGGTGGACTTCTTGTCTTCATTGTTCCTAATTCTCTCTCTCCTTTTTATGTAACTTTCGTCTATTAATATAAAGTTCACTTATCTTTTCAAATATATATATATATATATATATATATATATGTATGACTCAAATTTGGATATTGATTTTGATAACCATACAATTTGGATTTTGATAAGCATAGAATTTTTAAGATTTATTATAGGATTTGGTAGCGTCAAGATTTATGTTTTGGATTTAAATCAACTTGATTTGAATCAAATTATAAATGTTAGATCCATAGATCAAATTTGGATTTTGATAGTCACGCTTCTTCAAGAGATTTTAAACTTCTTCACCACTTTTTGAGTTTTGAATGCCTCATCAAATATCCTATTGTTTCCCTCTGTACAACTACACCAAAAGACTTCTCTAACCACCATTTGTTGGAACTTGATGTTAAAAGAAGGAAATTTATAGCAAATTGACAAGATGAAGCTAGCACAATATGTGTCCCCCACCTTTCTCTTCTCCCTCTGAGTAAAATTGAAGAAAATATATGACCATTGTCCCATATATTAAAAGCAAAGATGCAATGAAGGAAAAATGATCTAAGTTTCCCTCATTTGTTGTATGCGTGATATGGCAATGAGGGAAAACGTTCAAGGGAGCAAGCCCCAATTGCAACGCGTGAGCTGTGTTGACATGGGTGACGAGGCAAACCCAAACCTTGACTTTTGAGGCCACTTTATACCCCAGTTTGAATGAATGAATTTGTTGATGCCCAATGCTGTAATCATTTTATTGTGCAAAGAAATTGTTGATTTCGTGTTTTCCATGGAAACTCTACTTAGATTTTGTTGGATCCTTGTGCAACAAATGGGTTTCCCTAGATTTAGGTTGTTTTGCTCTTTGGCCTAGGTTGAACGTCTTAGCTTGCATCCAATATTGTTGAACTAATTCCAAGTCTAGTGTTTTTGAAGCTTCCCCTTTTAACATGTAAGTGACTAGCATCACCTTATCCCTCGCTATTTCCATTCAATCAAAGAAATTTCCTATTTCTTTCAACCAATTCTTACTCAATGTTCCATCAAAATTAAGAATTTCAATCTTATTTCAACCTTCGTCTAGTAATTTGGTTTCTTGCACTAGTGTTTGGTATGCTTTTCAGGGGATGAATCATCTGAAATTTCAGATTCTGTAGTGCTGGAATCTGAATCAGAACTGCTGGATACTGATCGCCCGCACTTAGCCTATGCCAGTCATTTACCCTTGTCATTGGTCTCTGCCAATCCTGCCCATCTCTACTTACATCTACAACTTGTAGTTCATGCTATTTTGGGGCTCCCTCCAAATTAACTTCAGCAAATTGTTTGAGTTTGCAATTGAATGTTCTGCACATCCTTGACAGATTGTTGGATTTCTGCTATCAAACCCTCCACAGCTGACCGTACAATGAAGTCCATACAAGGTTTCCATACATTGCTGCATTAGAAAAGCCAAGCTTTTTGGTTGTTTGATCTATGGGATCTTTTTTCGTTGGGAGCAAGCCTAAAGTCATATTCCTTCAGGCCTAAAGGAAAACACTGTTTAACCTCTTCAATGATCTTCGGCCATCCAATGCTATGGTGTTCCACATCACGATGAGGGTTAGCTCCTAAGCTTGCCATTCCCACTAGCCCTGGAAATTATATTGCATGATTCCAGATGATGTATTTGACAATAGAAAGAAAGCTAAATTGCTGAAAATTCTTTTGATTATGAGAAAAAACTTTCTAATCCCCAATGCCATCCTTTAAAAAGAAACACAGAAAGCTAGTCCTAATTCTAATAGGATTCCTATCAACCACACAAAATATATCCCTACTCAAACATGACCAAGTTATCCTAACAAGACTCAAAAATAGAAACAACTAAAACTAATTACAACGCCATGATAAAACAAGAATAAATAAGAAAAACTAGCATGTGCTACATTATGATCCCAATATTTTGGATTTCATGTTATTTGGTTGAGATTCATGTCATAATTGACAAAGTTCTTCAACCGCCTATCAGCTACCTAATGGAACCCTTCTCTTTCATGTGGGGTTGGGACTGGCCATGGAGGAGTTATTTTTTCATTATATCTGCTACTTATGTTGTCCATCGCCTATTTATCAAGTTAAAATAAGGCATGTCTAGGGTTTGAGAAGGTGGCAATGTATGCAAACTTTATCATCCCCCACATTGTGGTGAGAGTATCTCTTGTTTTTCAAAGTGATGGATATAATTTATTTCATTGAGATTACATGCTACTACAGTTCTTTCATTGAAAATTATATAATCTTCACTTTTCTGTCATCTTTAGGTGTGTTCCACAGTGCATAGTTTGAGTTTTGAATTGCCATTTTTGGTAATGGTTTATCAGATAGGCTATTGCATGTAATGCATACCAAGTTTTGTTAACAGGCTTTAAGTTTTCATTAACAAAAGCTATTTTTTCTTTGGAAGGTTAGTTTCAATTTGCCTAAACTGGACGTGAGATTTGCACATTGGGGGCAACATCTTGCCATGGAGAGCAATGTCACTGGTATTCATATGAAAAGCAGCAAATCACAGTCCAATGAAGACATGGGGGAGAATACACGATTTGATGTTCAAATGGATTTCAATGAAATTCATGTACTAGTTTGTTGTTCTTTATAGCTTTTATCCAACTGTTAATATTAGTGTATTATACAGCTAGCTTATAATGATTTGATGTTTTTGTTTTTTGCTTTCAGCTACTCAGAGAATGTGGGACGTCAGTCTTGGAGATTTTGAAACTTGCCATTATTTCTTCTACGTATGTTCCCATACAGGTGAGCCTTTGTAATGTGACTGTTAAAACCACTATTTACTTGTTGCTTTACTTTTTTGTTTTATCTTGTGAACCGAAGTCTACTATGAACAGTTACTGACTAACATGATATTGTTTGTTTGCTCATAAGTGATGATGTTAATGCAACTGGTACAAGGCTATTTACTATGTCCTTAAGGGTTTCTGTTGGTGGTTTTTAAGGCGCTTTTGTTGTTGCATTTCTGGTGGATTTTCCTTATTTTGTATATTGTGAATTTTAATAGATTGTATCAGATATAATTGTCTCATTCATTACTGGCTCAATTAGTGATGACTGGGGATGAAAGTACCGAGAATTTTTTTTTGTCATGGTTTACTTTTTTGCCTTTTACGTTCACCAAGCTGTAAAAGAAACCAGGCTGTTACCTAATTTGTTTTGACAAAAGTAACAACTCCTAAGGGGATGACCATTCTTTTCTTTCTCTAATTTCCATTCCTTCTCCAGAATCTCCACCTGGTTTATTTTGACTTAGCCAGCCGATGGCTTTGCTGGATTAGGTTATGTATAAGATTGTCTGCAAAATCTTATTGTAGTTTCAGGAGTTTGTATCTTGTTAGACTACTTGAACTAAATTAGGTTGATACGGATCAAAATTGTCCTTGTGAAACTACTAAAGTTTACAAGCTTTGTCTATTTGAATTTTGGATTCCTCTTTAACTTTCTTGTACAGTGCTCCAATTTTGTCTCATGCGCATTTGAACTACCCCACTTTAACCTATAGCACCAGTATCAGATGGACTGTCATTTTAATCCAAAAAATTGACTGGTGTTTTGCATATGCTTTATGAGTGCCTGAATGGTATCTCATTGTAGGAGACACATATCTTAATAACATTTAAAATTGGATCCGACAAAAACAAAATAGAATTTATCATTTCTAATGAGGTTGATAAAGTGATATGTAACAACTATCTATTTTCACAACACAGGATATGATATTTGATGTTGTATGACAAGGAGATCAAGGTCAAAATGTAAGATTTTTAACTCAAAAATTAAAAGTAAGCTTAACAAGGATAAAAGCTATAAATATTTTAATCCAAGCTAGTAAAAGAAATGACTGAGTATAGATGACATCCACAACCAGACTTGGAACTAAATTCATTAGAAACATACCAAAGGTGGTTCTAGGAGAATCAAAATGGCAACAACCATAAGGGAAAAAAAGTTTATGATGGAATGAAAGGTTCAAATTGCCATTAAGGGACATACTGGAAAACCTGGTGACTAGTGTGGGAGCGGGCAGCTCTTAAGAATTAGAGGTGTATGTAAAAGAAAAACTTAAGAAGTGGTAGGCAATACTAAATTTAAAGTATATGGTGAATTATGCAGTAGATTAAACTGAACAAAATGTGAAAAGACTAGATCAATGTTATTAAGGGTGTAAAGCGCAAGCACTCAAAGCAAGGGATCCATTTGTCGCTTGAGGTGCAAGGTGAGGCATGCTCTTGAGTGAGGTTAGGCACAAATATGCAAGAATATACTTTCATCAATTTATTACTAATTATTGAATGAAAAATTCAAAAGATAATCAAACTAGACTTACGCCATTTAATAAGTCAACTATTTAATGATTCATAATGCAATCCTTTCTTAAATTTTGGTGCTCATTAATAATTTTGTTTATTTTGATGCTATGGGATTTCATGAAATAGAGAAAAGAAAAAGGAGGAGACGGGGAGGGAAGGAGGATGGGGGCTGTGGGATTAGGTGTTGTTGTAGTTTCAAGGTGGGGGAAGAAGCTGCAACAACAATTGCTACTCACTCCTTGCTTCTTTCCTGTTGTGAGGTTCAAGCATAAAAAATTGAAAGAAAAAGGTCATGCTTTTGTTTTTAGATTAAGACAAGCAAATAATTATATTTTTCTTTTTACATGTTAAGATGCAATAATAATATTATTAAATCATATTTACTAATGTTATTAGTATGTTTATTACCTAAAATAAAAAGCAATTCATTAGAAAATTAAAAATTAAAAAAAGAAAAATATTAATGAGGCACACTAAGGCATTAAAAAAGCGTGCACAATGCCCCAAGCACAGATGCCGCACCTTGCCTTGAGGCATGTGCTCGGCTGCATCATTATTTTGAGAAGGAAAAAAAAATTATTTATATTGATATGTAAAATACAACCCTTGTTAAGTACACTTTTTGCATGTTATACTTACATAACCTATCTAAGGAGTATTTTTTTTTATTTTTTATTTTTATTTTTATTTTAATTTTTTGTGGAAAGGAAACAAGATAATATTATAATAAGATGAACTGGATGAGCTATACAGAAAGCACAAACCAGAACACTATTACAATGACTGCAAAATGTTAAACCAATTTTGATCCCATTCCTCAAAAGAGTATCCTAAGCCTAACTTACACAAGGACACTCTTCTAGCAAAAAGCAAAATAGACCTTTCCCAAATATTGTTTACATTGACGCTTACATTTTTTAGGATACAGCTGTTGCGGACTTCCCAACTGGCATACCAAGTAGCAAATGGATACCAGTCCAATACTTCTTTATCAGAGAGGGCATAGAGGAAGGGCACCACAAGTTATTTGTTCCTGATGACATTTGCAGCGCATTGAGTTTATCCCACACCAACTTCAGTGCTTCACAGCTCCAAAATAAGTGCTGAACATCTTCACCTAAATTCCTACAATGACAGCAGCAAAAGAGGGAGAGAGACATTGATTAAGAAGCTTTTTTTGAATCTCATAAGCACAATTTAGATGACCCCAGACAATCAGACAATTCAACAGCTTTGATATGGGTATCCCTTTGTTCCATTTAGATGCTGACACCCATAGTGCAGCTTTGATTTGATGCTCACCAAATTCTTTCTATAAAGTTTCCCCTATCCTGGAACACTCTGTTGTTCCTTTTTAGACATCTAAGCCAAATGGATGCATAATATGCTAGCTGTCCCATGCCTCTTACTGCTTATGTGGGTACTGTGTGAAAATGAGAGTACCTCTTTTACCATGGATGGTCTCCCGCATTGTCCCCTGGAGATTGCAAACCATTTGCTCCAACTTTTCTTTGCAACTGCATAATCTAAGAATGTGTCTGATGCTTTCCTCCTCTGCCATGCTCATGGGACAACAGTGTGGGAACAACATTGTGCTCGGGTGCGTCTTAACAACATTAGACTACATAAACTTGCAAAACTAAGAGAAAGAAAATGAAATGATCTTGAACCAATGCGTGGTTGGGCAAATGGCTTGGGGCTTTCGGTGAAAACATGGTTTCTATAGTTCAGTTCTTGTGATGACCACTGAGGGCATCTCTCAGTCAAGCAATTAAGGGCGTAAGTGGATTAATCGGACGTAACCTATATAACACTTAGTTGTTAGAAATAGGTCTTGATTATGTTGAGTTTATTAAAAGTTGCAGTCTAAGAGTCTTGGTGAAAAAGGAAGAAAGTAAGGAAAGATGGAAAACATACTCTAACAAGTTATCAAATAAAAAACATTTGAGAAATGTAAGTATAGATGGATAAAATAACTTAGAATAACAGTGTAATAAATTCTTTCGTAAAGAACACGTGTGACTTAAAATATGCTTTAGGGAAAACAGAAAATGCAACGCTAGTGTATATGCTATTTGTATTGAGCTTTCAAAGAAGTAAGAGAAGTTGAATTCTTACAGTATACCAAAATGTTTTATAAAATTGTAGTATGAAGGTTTAGGATTGTATAAGGAAAGATCTTAATACATATATAAATTGGGAGATATTCAACACTGTATGAATTAGAGAGTGATTGAATTGATGAGTCATACACTGAATTTGTGAGGCGGAGTAAAGGGAAATGAGGAAAAGTTGAAACTTTGGTTTTGAGCAATCAATTTGGAGTGATTAAACTGATGAGCCATGTAGGGAATTTGGGAGAGAGAGTAAGATGGAATTGAGTACAGGTTGAAACTTTGGTTTTGGACAATCAATTTTACTTTATGCTTGGGAGATCAAGTATGAAAGCTACTCCATCTGTTTTGTATATTGATGGAGAGGTATAAGGAGGAGGAACACTATACTGTGCTTATTTATCTGATGAAGACCTATATAGGGGTATAATTTGCTGGTTTAGTGATAATGACGAGTCCAAAATAATCAAATGTAAACTTTTATTCTATTGTTTTGCGGTTTACTAGTTTTCTTATTATTGTATCCAATATGGATCCTTGGCCAGTGTTTAGGGGAAATGTAGTTTCTAGTAGGTATTGAACATGATACTGCAAAGCGATAACTATTGTACATGCAAGACTAGGATACGCTCATGTTTTCCTAATTAAAATAGGTTTACCCCAAGAATTTCCCTTGAATCCTTATCTTTTGTACTAGTTATGGATGACTCGACTGAATGTTTCAAGAATATATTTCACTGTATTCACTGATATACTGCTAATTGATGAAAATAAACTGCGAGAAGTTAGAGGTTTGCGGAGAGACTTGCGAATTTAATTATTTACGAGTTAACTATTAATAGGAATGAGATTGAATACATTAATTTTACCATTAATAGAAGTAAAAATACAAATGAAGGGATAATATATATTGAAGCCAAGAAATACGAATAAAGAAAAATATGATAAGCAGAAGAATGCTTTTAAAGTATTATTTAGTTGATGCATCTAACTAAAGTTGAGAGAAATTGCCATCAGGCTGTCCCTTCTTTTTGAAAAAGAAAGTTGGGCAATAAAGGAATAACAAATTTTAAAAAAATAACTGTAGTGAAATTGCAAATGTGAAGATAGATATACAGTAAGGGTTCACAGATAAGTAGATATCTCTGGAAATGCAAATATTTGAGAAATGTTAGGATTAGCCTAATTAGAAATAAATTAAGAGTAAATTGGTTAAAATGGGTTAGGAGAGAGCATTTAATGAACAACATTGGATGCACTGGTCAGAAGGAGTGAGCTTTGGAACTATCTGTGGCATGATAATATGCACAATGGTAAGAAAGATAGAATTCGTAATTACTTGAAATATACATACTGATTTAGCTTTTGATAGAGAAAAGTGGAAGTAGTGGATTTCTATAATTGATCCCATGTATTAGTTAGGAAAAAGCTTTGTTGAGTTGACTTTTAATTTTTTTTTTTTTTTTTTTGAGTGTGTTGAATTGACTTGATAATGCACAGATTATTACATCCTGCGCTATTGATAATTGGTCAACTTTTGTTGCTTATCCGTGAACGATTTAGTAATTTTCAATATGATTTCATGGTTCTTTAATATGTTATGCCTGCACTGATTCTGCAAGTAAATATTCACAACGTATGTTCTTGCTTAACACAAAATATCATTTATGTAAGTTTTCGTATAGTTAATGTCATTGTACAGATGGTCTATGCAACTATTTGTAGCAGGGGGATTGTATTTGCATTCAACAAAAACATTTAAGAACCGGTTGGGGAAAAATTGTTGGTTCATTCTTTTTTCCAATGACAAAATTCGATATTTGACATGTCACAGATTCCAAATAATGCACCAACAATACACCAGCTCCAGAGTTTGCTGCAATGCTAACTATTGGACTGACTAAGGAGGTGCTCAACCACAAAGAACAAGTGTCCGCACTGCCTACTTTGGTCTATTCCAGTGCCTTTCGGTGTAGTCTCTTCACTCACTTGGACATTTTGCCCTTACAATACAAAGGTGCAAAGGAATTTATTCATTGACCACATAAGGGTACAAGTAGGCATGGGTCAAGGTAGATCCATAATGAGTATATTCATAAGGGAATGGCAAAACTAGGTCTCAAGGAGCACATACTTTGAGTTAGTCCTACCTTGCCCCTTTCGACGACTGTTGATATAGGCTAATCCTTGGGTCCTTTTATTGGGATGACAAGTGGACCATATGTGATATGGACATCCATTTTTGTACAAGTGATTGGATGTTTTGTTCTGCTTTAACCCCATGAGCCCCATCAACATTTTCTGGTGCATCTTTGGTCTCTCCTTTAATGCTCCTGTAACATGGTACTTGTCTGGTTGTCACAAGGCCCTTTTCTCCCAATATCAGAAGTTCTATATTGCTATTGAATATATTGTTGATCGACAATAAAAGGTACCTGACCTTCATTCAAAATATGAGAATCATTCAAGGAAAAAGGAAAGCAAAAGGTGAGACTTTATAGTGTTTATTATTATAATATCAACCTTTAACGGAGGAGAGCTTTTTAATGCTCAGCAGGTCTAAGAGGGAAATCAGATCTCACCTTATAAGCTCTAGTTAAAATGATTCCATTTTTCTAAGGCTACATTTGGTTTGGGGGGGGGGGGGGTATCTCCTATTTTTCTTTCTTGCTTGTGCTCTTTAATATATTCTTGTTGCTTGTTATGACCACGTCGTTTTTGTTTTCTATCTTCTCCACTCTTTTAGCATTGTACAAAACTAAGCCCTTCCGTCCTTCCTTTCATCCTTCCTTCCTCTCTCTCTCTCTCTCTCTCTCTCTCCCTCTATTGTGCAAAGTTATCATTGTGATTCTTGTTTATCTCCTTTACCTCTTGTCTTTAACTTCTTCCATTTCCTGTTCATGAATAGTGGGGCTGGTAGTGGGGATACTATTTTCCCATTTATTGAGCACATCCTTCCTTGTGGAGCGCACATTGGAAGGTCTTCTGTTTGTTGTCTATTGGTCCTTATGGAAGGAGAAGTGGACAAAGGTTTTTGATGATGTGTTGAGCTCCCTTGCAGAAGTTTGAGAGCAATCCCAGCTTTTAGCAAATAACTTGTCGTTTGGATATGCTTTGGGAGATTAGCTTAGCGGCTGGGGAAGCTTTGTATAATTTTGTATGGCTTTGACCAATAGCTGCATAGTCATCAATAGAGTGGCCTACAATGCACTAGGCATTGTGTTGGTTCTTTATCTTACATATACATAAGTACTTTTCCTTAGATTCTTTTGAAAAAAAGCTTTCTTTATCTCCTAGAGTTACAAACTTTTGTTTTTGTTTTTTTTTTTAAATGAAACCAAATGCCTTTTTTCTCATTTCTCATCCCTTCCGCTGTCTCAGTTGTGTTCTTCTTTTATCATGGTTGCCCCGTCCTTGTCCTACTTGTAGTTGTTCCTTAGAGAGATTTTGTTCTTTGGTCTCTCAAATTTACTTCTTCCTCCCCCTTCTCTTTCTTGCACGAGTTTCCTTCTAGTGTCTTCAATTCTCATTTTCCTTCTCAGCATCACCTGCATTCCTTCATTTTTGTGCATGCTGTAAATTTGTTCCTTTGCGCCTCATTTTACTGCAACCATTTGTGTTGATTGTTAATCGTTCTTGTGCCGACAATTTTTAAGAGAGTTGCTTATTTTCATGTGAACTTCTTAATGATAATTGTTCCTTTTCATGCGTGTGTATGTGTGCCTTTATTTATATTGATTTTTTTCTATAAATATTTTGTTACTTATACTTGCTCTTTTTTTTTTTTTTTAAGGAAAAGTTTGAATAGTTGAAAACAACGTGCTATTAGTTGCGCTTTTCATGCTTAATAAGGGTTGGGATCAAAGAATTATATTGAAAAGAAAGACTTATGAATTGACTATATATGGTTGAATTCCTTATTTTTTAGTTGTATTGTTCTTCAAGCTTTCAATTTTTTTTGATTTGTGAATCTAGTTTCTGATATAAAACTAAATAAGCATTTTAGTAATGAGTTATACATGGAGTAATGGATGAGCTACTCTAGCTATGTCCAAACTTGACAGATTCTTGTATGATGAAGCATGGAGCGAGAAATTCAATCAGTAGAGAACCTGGGGTCTACAGTAGCTAACTTTGAATCATTGGCTAATCATGCTGGACACTGAGCAGATTTAGTGGGGCCCTGCCTCGTTCCGCTTCAATAATGAGTGGCTATATCAGCCTAAGGCCATCCAAATGATAAAAAGGAATGTGACAATGACACAAGCCATGGTTGGGAGGGGTATAAATTCATGTTGAAGCTCAAAAAATTGAAGAGAAAGCTTAAAGGATGGGTTATGGGTAGGTCGAGGTGAATCGGGCAAAGGAAGTTGATCCTAAGAGACGTCTCACAGAAGTGGACGCATGGTTGGAGACGGAAGAAAGTCACGAACTCCTGGAAGACAGAAAAAACTGGTGGAAGGCTTACAACTTATTGAATATAGGCATGAAAGACAGTGTCGGCAAAGGGTCAAACTCAAATGGGCTAAAGAGAAGGGGATGTTAATTCAAAATTCTTTCACAGAATTTTGTCCCTGCGACAATCTTGCGCCATTATATCGAAGTTTGCAGACATTGCAGGGAACCTAGTCGAATTTGAACACGAAATTCAGCACTTGATTTTGAAGCATTTTGCTGACTTATTGGATGAACCAAGATTAGATAAATGGAAGGTGGAAGTGCTAGACTGACAACAATTAAAGGAAGAGGACAGTTAGTGGCTTGAAAGAGATTTTGAGGAAGATAAGATCAAAGAGGTTGTTTTCATATGTGATGGAGGAAAGGCCCCGAGACCTAATGGTTTTACCTTGACCTTTTTCTAGCATAATTGGGATACTGTTAAGAAGGATATCTTGGCTTGTATGAAGGAACTCCATCGGGATGCAATTATCAATAGAAAGGTCAATGAGACCTAAATATGTTTCCCGAAGAAGTCTAATTCTATGAAGGTGGTAGATTTTAGGCCCATCAGTTTAACTACCAGTCTGTACAAAATCATTGCCAAGACTCTGGCAAATCGGCTCCGCACTGTTATACATAAAACTGTGAATGAATATCAGCTGGCGTTTGTCAAGAATAGACTGATGCAATTATGATTGTTAATGAAGCAGTGGAAGAGCACCAGGTTACTAGGAAATAAGGCTTCTTGATGAAAGTAGATTTGGCGAAAGCCCATGACTCAGTTAGGTGGAGTTTTTTAGATTCTGTGATGCAGGGGAAAGGATTTGGGGAACAATGGAGAAAGTGGATTTAGGCATGCCTACGGACAATGAATTACTCCATAGTTATAAATAGAAGACCGAGGGGTAAATTCATTGGGTATAGAGGGCTGAGACAAGGAGACCCTTTATCCCCATTCTTGTTTACCATAATTGTGATACATTTACAAGAGTGATACAAAAAACAGTCCAAGCAGGCAAATTGGAAGGATTATACATTAGCAAGGAGCGTCTTCAGCTTACTCACCTTCTTTTCGTTGATGACTGTCTCATTTTCATGCAAAATATAAAACAGGAAATTGAAATAGTGCAAAATGTGCTTGAAGCCTTCAATTTCTTAACATGAATGAAGATAAATGGTGCGAAAAATCAATTGCTAAGTCTTAGCATGAATGATGAATGGTGGAAATCACAGCTGCATCCTTACGTGTTTCCTTGGGCAAGTGGCCTATTAATTATTTAGGACTTCCCTTAGGAGACAATCCTTACAAAACTAGATTTTGGGACCCAATGACGCATCCTATCACATGGCGAATAGCAGGTTGGAAGAGAAGTTATTTATCTAGGGGAAGTAGATTGCTGCTTCTGAAAACAGTTCTGGAAGCTCTGCCAACTTACTTCTTGTTGGTGTTCCGGATGCCAAGAACATGGTATGAAAATTAGCCGAAGTTTGTCGAAATTAGCTGGATTAATTAGGTAATTTAGATAATCAAAACGAAGTTCGCCTGTAATTTTAAAATTACAAAATTTCGTCGAAATCTTCGAAAAATCAGCGAAATTCACTTACAATTGAAGTTTTAATGATTTTTGTAAAAAAAAATTGTATAAAAGCCGTGAAAAAGAGTATTTTTAATAAAAGAATTTATGTGGTGCATAAAGAGAAAGTAAAACAAACTATAACTTGGAAGAAGAGATGATAGAGAGAAGAATAATAAGAGAAAAATAAGCTAAAAGCCTAAGAGAAGAGACGTTGAGAAAAGAAAAAAAAAAGAAAAATCAAGGTTTATGTTTGTAAGACCGTTATGGTTTGACAATAAATTTATTTTTGTTTCTTTCTTTTCTCTTCACAGTTTTAAGGTAACAAATGCGATGTGCATAAAACATTGCTAATGTTAAAATACATGTCCAAAACCATTATATGTATACTTTTATATGTAAAATATATTTATTATATTTGTTTTTAGTATTTTTAATAGAAATTGTCCATATTTTAACATTTACATAGTATTTTTAAAAATTTTTCTAACTTGGTAAATTTTTACAAAAATTCTTTCAAATTTCTCGAACTCATCGAATTAATTCTAATTTTCAAAGGTCGAAGTTTGGGACGAAGTCGAATTTTCATTCCTTGGCCAAGAAGAGTTGCTGTTAATATTGAGAAGTTGATGAGAGACTTTCTGTGAAAGCATGAGGACTCAGAGAAAGGACAAAATATGGTGAGGTGGGCGCAGGTTAACAAAGATATAAGAAAGGGAGGGCTAGGAGTTGGGGGCATGATCAAGTGAAACATTGCATTAAGGGAAAAGTGGGTGTGGAGGATGATGGAGAACTCGAAGGCATTGTGGGCTAGAATAGTGCGCAACATTCATGGGAGGAGAGAAGCTGGTTTAAATAGGAAAAGCAGCCATCGGTCTCCCTAGAAGGACATATTCAGGATTTATGACAATCTTAGGCCCTACCTTATATGAAAAATTGGAAAGGGAGATCATGTAAAGTTCTGGACAGATATTTGGTGTGGTAAGGACACTCTTCAAATAAGGTTTCCAAACATGTATAGACTATCCTAGAAAAAAGGCCACAGTCTTAGAATTTAGAAGTAGCAGGTTGGTGAAGGGGTGGATGCAATGGGGATGGAACTTACACATCTCCAATAACGTCAATGACGATCATATGGATGAGCTCGGAGAGCTGCTGAACACCCTTGATAGCTTCCATTTGAATAATAGCAGTGAAGAAGACAAACCGACATGGAATGAGGATCTTAGCAGAAAGTTTACAATACAATCTTTTATGACTTAGTTATCAACTCAGACAAGTGGACAATCATACATACTTATGGATTTCATTTGGGAAACAAAGGCTCCAATGAAGGCCAAGATCTTAATGTGGCTCATCATCTTGAATAAGTTAAAGACTGTAGAGAATATACAGAAAAGACTCTTGCACTGTAGCATGAATCCCTCTATTTGTCTTATATGTAGGAAATACGGGGAGACAACCCATCATCTGTTAGCAGAATGCGACATGGTGAAAACTCTTTGGTGACGGTGGATGCAAATACATTCAACCCCCCGGAAAGGGGTATACCTACACAACTCAAGCTATACGGGAAGGTGGTGTTGGTGGCTATATGATACGCTTCATGGAAAGAACAGAACACCAGAATTTTCTTGGAGAAATAGAAATCGGAGATGATGCTTTGGGAATGATCCAGTTTTTGTTTGCCACATGGATTTTCAACAACAAATTAGGGTTAGACTACTCTTTTGGGGGAATGGCTATGTAAAGGGGGGGGTAATTCACTTTTGTACTAACAACAAGAATGTTTCGTCCGACTGGGATTTTTAATAATATATCGTTTCTGTTTCAAAAAGAAAAAATTCATAATGCACTCAAACTTTTGGATTTTGTTTAAAACTATCATAGACAAGCCTAGCCAACTTTCATAAGTGTGATGAGGCCAAAGCTTATTTTTTCAATTGTAGAAATTTCTTAGCATGTTATTTTAAGACAGCATATGAAATCAATATAAGAATGCTCATTAGAATCAACTTGGGGTTCATGTGGTGGTATAGAAGTTGGAATCCCACCCCAAGTATCCCACATACCCTTGAATTGAAAAAACCAATGCATTGTTCTCATTGATATTAATAAATTTCTTTCTTCAAGTTGATTTGGTAAGTGATGGCTCGAAGTTGAGCAATGACCTACGGATTAAGAAGATGGGGAGGAAGGAACGAGGGCTATGATTATCAAGGAAATTAAAGTCTCGAGAAATAGGAGTACATCACGAAGACAACTCGAATGAGGAGATAGAAGAACTCTTTAGTAGCATTGAGAATATCAACCAAACGAATGGAAAAACATATTGTGTAGAAATTTGAGAAGGCAAAACAAGGAGGATTGGATGTTAGTGACTAGGAGAAAGTTGGGACACAAAGCACGTAATTCGAGCCAAGATGGAAGAAACCCTTGTTGGAAGACAAGACATGAGAGTGACCGTCAGTAAATTGGTTGTTGCCATAATTACGGAGTAGTTGGAACAATAATGACAAATTCCAAAATATGTACATAACGAAGCCAACTCAAATTTCGAGCAAAATAAAGGAGCAAATAGAAGAACTCTTTAGTAGCATCGAGAATATCAACCAAACAAATGGAAAAATATATTGTGCAGAAATTTGAGAAGGCAAAACAAGTAGGATTGGATGTTACTGACCAGGAGAAAGTTGGGACACAAAGCATGTAAATTGAGCCAAGATAGAGAAAACCCTTGCTGGAAGACAAGACGTGAGAGTGACCGTCAGTGAATTGGTTGTTGCCATAATTACGGAGTAGTTGGAACAATAATGACATCTTCAGATGGCAATTGGAAATATAAATCATTCCAAAATATGTACAAATTCTTCTCTATTTGTACTTCACTAGATAGCAAAGATATCTTGCTACAGGAGGTAACAAGAAACTAAACCTACAGTGATAGGTCAAATGGGGGTTTCTTTACTTTGTCCTTAATCAACAAGGATTTGGAGTTGAATGGAGGTAGTGGATTAGAAGCTGCCTATCCATAGTCAATTATTCTATGTTTATTAATGGTAAACCAGGGGAAAAATTACAAGGACTAGAGGGCTAAGGCAATGTGACCCTCTATCCCCACTTTTATGCACAGTTATAGCAGATACCCTCTCTATGATATGCTGAAGGCTGTTGAGCATTAGAAAATTAAGGGGTTTATGGTAGGAAGAGGTAAAACGCATATCACTCGCATTCAATTTGCAGATGATTTGGTGATGTTTATTAATAAAAATGAGGTAAGTCGAAGACTAGCCTACATGATCCTCCAGACTTTTTGCCTCCTGATAAGGCTGAAAATTAATGGTGTAAAGAGCCAACTGTTAGGAATAAACATTCCCAGCTGCCAAGTGAAGGAGTATGTAGGACATCTAAAGGTCTCTATGGGAGAGTGGCCTATAAAATACTTGGGGATTCCTTTTGCGGGTAATCTGAGGAAAATATCTTTTTGGGAACTTGTTATTCAAACAATCTGGAAGAGGGTAGCAAGATGGAAAAATACTTAATTGTCAAGGGGGCAAAAGGCTGGAAAAGCACTTATCTGTCAACGGGGCAAAGGTTAGTGTTGCTCAAATCTATGCTTGAATCTCTTCCTACCTACTACATGTTGATATTTTTGGATGCCTAAAAGAGTAGCTATGGAAATCAAAAAATGCATGAGATATTCTTATGGAAAAATGAGGGCAATGAGATCACAACAACAATTTGGTGAGATGAGATAATGTATGCCGAGAAAGTGTTGGCCTTGGAGTGGGTAAAATAAAATTAAGGAATGTGGCACTAATGGGAAAATAGTTATGGAGAATGGAAATAGAACAAGATTCTCTGTGGGTTAGAATTGTTGGAGGCATACATGGAGGTAGAAGGCGAATTAGAGATGGGGCTGTTAGTCACAAAGCCTCCTCTGAAGCTCCATAGAAATACATATTAATCATCTACTCCGTGTTCATGCTTCTCACAAGATGGAAATTGGGAAATGGATGTGAAATTAAATTTTGGGAGGACATCTCGTGCGGCTTTATGGATTTTAAAGACCTATACTAAGACTTATGCAGGCTTACAAAGGATAGAAATAAATTCATAACAGATCATAGATCATGAAAAATCATGAAGGAATCACAATTGATGCTTGAAATTCACACATTACAAGAAATATTCTAGACACAAACGTTAACGTCAATGCCGATCTGCTATAGATATTTGAATAGGTACAAATTTCAAATGTGGAAGATAAGGAGGTGTGTATAGGAGACTCATAGAGATTGTTTCTGGTAAAATCCTTTTACCAATCACTTAAGAGGGCCCAACAACACTATTTAGGGCAACGTACACTTTATTTGGTCTGGTTATGCCCCAACGAAAGCTAAGATCTTAGCTTGGCTAGTTAGTTTGAACAAGCTCAACGATGTTAATATTATTCAAATGAAGTACCCTAATAGGTATCTATGCCCTCATATGTGCTTTATGCGGGGGAATGAGTGAATATAGCAGCAGGCAGCAACTATTTAGACAGTGATGAATTTTGCATTGGATTTGGAGCAGATGAAGGTCCAAGCTACCAAATTTTCTGGCACTGCCCAGTCAAAGCCTTTTTGAAGTTCCTTCTTCCCTATCAAACGGACGGATAAAGCAATACTAGAAAACCATGGTCTTGACAACATGGTATATGGTTTGGGAAGAAAGAAACAATAGGATTTTCAGAGGGAAAGACCGTTCCTTGGAGTTCTTGTGGGAGAGATCCCAAAGTTTGTTCACTTCTTGGATCTCATGTACTAAGCTAGGCATGGGGTATAGTTACAGTACATGGATTTGTACTTGGGATAGCATATTGTACTCTCTACTTTTCTTCTAAGACCCCGTTTTGGACACCTTGTTCAGTGAGGAGCACCCTTGATACATTATTATCGATATTAATATAATCTCTAGTTTCTTTTTTAAAAAAAAAATTGTTTTTTCCTTAAAAATGGTTCTTGTGTGGAGAATGTGATTGACTGAGGCTTAAAAGAATTAAAGTATTTGTTTTAGCTTTTCATTTATTGTTCTAGCTAAACTTGCCCACTAATCTGTTTTGAGTTTAGTAGTTTTGGGTGTGTGACCAAACTTCAATTAATTGAGATCTTCCATTCAGACCTTTGACAAATATTTTCATGTTTTTTTATTGGCAAGTTTAGTATTCATGTCATGCATTCTTTTGTTTCTCCCCAATCTTGCCATGTGTTGGATAGGGCTGCACATTTAAGTATTCGTATTAGATTTATATCCACTACTAAGCTTTCATCTAATGACTAATATTTTCAGTTTGTTGACTATCCAACAAGTGGAAGTTGAAAGATGTTAATTTAACAAGGGGGAATATCCAATATGTTGGAGGATCCTTAATTCTTGGAATTTTGGCAAAAGGCTTTACTGTTTTGTTGTTTTGCATTCTTCTTTTGTTATGTTTATTTGCTATAACTTTTGCCTCTCTTTTGTTATGTCTATTTGTTTGTCTTTTGTTTTCAGCCCTCTGCACCTGTTAGAGCTGAAGTTGATATAAAGCTTGGTGGTACCCAGTGCAATATTATTGTGAGTAGATTAAAGCCATGGATAGACCTTCATTTATCAAAAAAGAAAAAGATGGTACTTCATGAGGATAAACCCAATATTGAGAGATCACAAGAAGGTGAAATGAAGGTCATCATGTGGACATGTACAGTGTCTGCCCCAGAGATGACTATTGTGCTTTACAGTGTCACTGGTACACCTCTCTATCATGTAAGTTCTGTGCTTTGTGGATTATTAGCTCATTTTTACTTTGAGAAAGGGGGGAATTATCCATTTTCACTGTTATTGCGTATGAAAGTTTGACATCTTCTTTATCCAACAGATATATGCATGATGTAATCTTTTTTCTTCGTTGCCCTTCTCATTTTCTGTGTTTGCTTTTAGCTTCCTGTTTATCAAATGGGTTGCTTCTAGAAATCACGAGAACAAGACCAGTGGCACACACTATGGATTAAATTGTTTGTATTCAGTCACTCCATTAGGTGCGTAGTTTTGTTAGTTCCTTTTACTTTTTTTCTGAAACTTTACTCACTCTAAAGCTATACCTAAAATCAAATGGTGTTTGGGAGTTGATTTATTAAAAAAAAAAAATACCATTAACCAATTTAGTTTTCAATAGAAATTCAAGAAGTTCTATTCAGTGCCAGATTTTCATGTGTGCTCCAATCTGTTTGTGTATGTGTGTATTACTAATAATTTTTTCTTTGTTGTATACTTCTTTGTATTTTATGCTAGCTATATATTGTTCAATTCCTAGTAAAACAAGTTAAATAGTTTGAAGTTTTGTCAGTTGTTAGACGGTAAAAACAGCTATTATAATCATGTTCTCGTTTCCCTTAAGGTATTTTCTGTTTTCTCTTTGCTCCAAAAGCAAAAAGGAAATCAGTTTCCTTTGTGGAGACTCAACACCTATAATTTGGCAATTACAATGTACTAGAATATAAGCAGAGTATTAAAAGCCCTTTAAAGGTGTTTCTATTTGTTACTTGTTCTGGAAATAAGGAGCAAATCTATTAGGATGGAGGAGTGAGTGCATTGGAGGAACTGACTATTACCTTTATATTTCTGAGTGCATATGCAATCAAAATTGATATTAGGATCGCATTGATTTCCATAATAAAGTAGTTACTGCATGCCTAGTAAGTAATTGTGAACAATATGATTTGTATATCCATCTATATATGGATGGATTATATGTTAGTTTCTTGTCATATAAATGCAGCCTCATCTTTTGTTAACCAATCGGCAATGGTAAAACGATGTACCTGTAATAAAAATTATGTAGTTATTAACGTATTATGGATTCCAAAACACTCATCCACTGCCATATGCTTTTATATGTAAAATCTATCTATATATAACTCTTTCTCCCATTCACTCAGTTTTGCATAACCCCTTATATTGAATTAGAGTCCAAAATGCAATAGGATAATATGCAAATTTAGAATAAAAAAATGGAATGCGCATTACAGATAAGATGAATGCATAGTCAGACTACTGCATCAATGCATCTTTATTGAAATGCAAGAATAGGTACACATTCTACTATGAAGATATTATAAAGTAGTTGTGGGATGCATTTTTTGGTTTCTTAGTTGAGGATGGGAAGTATATTTTTTGATACAGATAGCTGTTAAGACATTCCTCCCTCTTCACCCCCCTTCCTTTTCCCTTTATTCTACTGATGCATTTATGAATTTTTTTTTTTAATGGTTTAGGGATGCTCACAATCTTCACATGTGTATGCAAACAATATAGCAACAACAGGAACTGCAGTACACATGGAGCTTGGTGAATTGCATTTACATCTGGCCGATGAATATCAAGAATGTCCTAAAGAAACTCTGTTTGGTGAGGAGACGAACTCAGGTTCCTTGGTGCATATTGCTAGGGCTAGTCTAGATTGGGGAAGAAGAGAAGAAGCAGAGTTACTGGATGAACCTGGAAGGTCTAAGTTGGTTCTATCTGTTGATGTGACGGGTATGGGTGTATTTTTGAATTTTCAGAGAGTTGAGTCACTTGTTTCAACAGCTATGTCCTTTCAGACAGTACTCAAGAGTTTGTCTGTACCTGGAAAAAAGGCAAACCAAAATAGGGGTCTTCGCTCAGCTAAGTCATCAGGTAAAGGGACACAATTTATAAAGTTAAATCTTGAAAAATGCTCTGTAGATTTCTGCGGCGATGTGGGTGTAGAAGATGCGGTTGTTCCAGACCCAAAACGAGTGAATTATGGATCACAAGGTGGGCAAGTGGTCATCTCTACTTCTGCTGATGGTTCACCACGCTGTGCAAACATAATATCTACAATGTCAAGTGGGTGCAGACAGCTGCGGTACTCTGCATCTCTTGAGATATTCCATTTCAGTGTGTGCATAAACAAGGAGAAAAAATCAACACAAATGGAACTTGAAAGAGCAAGGTCTATCTTCCATGAATATTTGGAAGAGCATAGGCCTCACACAAAAGTGACCTTGTTTGACATGCAAAATGCAAAATTTGTTCGTCGTTCTGGTGGACTTAATGAGATAGCTGTTTGCTCTCTTTTCAGTGCAACTGATATTTCTGTTCATTGGGACCCTGATGTTCATATATCATTATTTGAGCTTATATTGCGCTTGAAATTACTCATGCATAACCTGAAGCTTAAGAGACTTGACAATGAATTAAAAGATAAACTTTTTACTGGAAAAACTATTGAACTGGAGAAGAAAGCTAATGCAGATCCTTTACAGGCAGATAAGCAACATAGGAAAAGGGAATCCATTTTTGCTGTTGATGTTGAAATGTTGAGTATATCTGCTGAGATTGGAGATGGTGTGGATGCTATGGTTCAAGTTCAGTCTATATTTTCTGAGAATGCTCGAATAGGGGTCCTGCTTGAGGGTTTTATGCTCCGTCTTAATGGAGCAAGAGTATTCAAAAGTACCCGGATGCAAATTTCTCGTATTCCTAATTTATGTATTTCAAATAATCCGGCAAATGCAAGAGTACAGGTGCCTACCACATGGGACTGGGTTATTCAGGGCCTTGATGTTCATATTTGCATGCCTTATAGATTACAATTGCGTGCAATTGAGGATTCCGTTGAGGATATGCTGCGAGGTTTGAAGCTTGTCACAGCGGCTAAAACTAATCATATATTCCCCCAAAAAGAAAGCTCAAAGCTGAAAAAGTCAACTTCAACAAAATTTGGATGTGTTAAGTTCTGCATACGTAAGCTCATAGCTGACATTGAGGAAGAGCCACTGCAAGGATGGCTTGATGAACATTATCATCTGATGAAGAATGAGGCTTGTGAGATAGCTGCTAGGTTAAAATTTCTTGATGATGTTCTTGCTGGTTCCAGTGAGTCATCTGGGAATCCTGAATCAAGTGAATCATTTAGTATTAGAAAGTTCTACCACAATGGGGTTGAGATTGATGTGAGTGATGCTTCAGCCATTCAAAAATTGCATGAAGAGATCCATAAAAAAACATTTCAGTCCTACTATCAGGCATGCCAGAAGCTGGTGACCTCAGAGGGCTCTGGTGCTTGTAAAGAAGGCTTCCAGGCTGGTTTTAGGCCTAGTACAGCTAGAACTTCTCTTCTGTCTGTTTGTGCTATGGATTTGGACGTGTCCTTGACAAGGATTGAAGGTGGAGATGCTGGGATGATAGAGTTCATAAAGAGACTTGATCCTATCTGCCGAGAAAAGGACGTACCATTTTCTCGACTGCTTGGAAGAAATGTTGTTTTAAGCACTGGCTCGCTTGTTGTCCAGCTCAGAGATTACACATTCCCCCTTCTTTATGGAACTTCTGGTACTTGTGAAGGATGTATAGTGCTAGCTCAGCAGGTCAGGTTTAATGCCTTTTCTTATATATCTTTATTTTCCTTTTCTGGTGGTTTCTTTTTGTATTCTTGTTTTTTTTCCTTCTGTTTACTACCACGTTATCATTGTGAGTTTTATCACATCGTATAGAGTTTATATTAATAGAGATATCAATTCATTCAACATTAACATGTTATTGATTATTCTTAGTTTCTTTTATGTTACAAACTGTGAAGACCATTAACCATTGATGGAGTGCAAATTTTCTGTATAATGTTTACCTTGTGAGTACACAGTTGGTTCTCTAAGCTTTCAATATCCTTATATCAACTAGATGATACTAAAAATATCAATGATGTCAAAGGATGAATGTTGATGATGTAGACAGTAAAATTATGTTTGCAAGAGATAAACTTTCAGGGCCAATTTATTTGGGAAGAAGTTTTCAGACACCTGAGGCGTGAATCAGTGGGTGGCAAGGGAAGTGCTTGAATTTCTTTTGCTTATATATCAATAATTTTCATTTTTTCGACTTGATAAGCATGTTCCTGGATGGACAAGAGCACTTGGGCATGCTGGGGCATACTCCAAAATAAATCTTGATTGTTGTTTTCGATGCTGGAGTAGGGGATGCATTTTATGTAGATGTTAATTTGAGTATACACATTCAGGTATAACAATTTAAAAAGGATAAAAGATGGTGTAATAAAGTGGTTAAGAAATGGTTAAATATGATGCTTAAAAGGTGGTTATATGACTACAAGTTCTTCAACAATAACAAAAATAAAATTAATCATTAGCTCATCATTTAACTATAAGTAACAAGCTTGACATCCCAAAAAAAACTGAATGTTGCAAAAGACAACCAAAAGAAAGAGGAAAGAAAAAGGAAGGTTAAATGTTATGTTATTACGAAGTGGAATTTCTTTTTTATTATATATTATAAGTTCGACAAACACAAAAATGAAATCAATCATTAGTTCATTATTCAAGCTTTCCAGTTATGGTTTGACTTTCAAAACTAGATGTCTTCTCTAATAATTGATATTAGAACTTTGAGGAGGATGGGTCTATTGTTGTGGAGGAGCAAAATGTTACCGAAATTATGGAGTATCGGAATTTACTTCTCTCCTAGGCGACATGCTTGGGGTGGATGAAATTTGAGTCTTGTCCCATTGATTAGATGTGCAAGAATGAGTTTGAAGTTCCCTTCAATTTGCTGGAGGTGTGGCAAGCAGTTCTTGATTGTGAGGTGTCTAAGGTTTCAAGACTTGATGGTATGACTATGACTTTCTTCTATAGTGGTCGAAATTCTGTCAAAATGGCTATCGTGAAGATGTTGGTGGAATTCTTCCACAACGGGGTCATCAATGAGTGCACCAATAAGATTTACAGTTATCTCACCCCTAAGAAGATTATATCTAGAAAAGTGGCGGATTTCAAGCCATTTAGCCCTACAATAGGCTTATAAAGTTAATCATGAAATTGTTGCAAGTACATTAACAAAAAGCTCTTGCTGGGACCATTTTGGAAAACCAAATGGGGTTTGTCAAATGAAGGCAAATTTGTTGATGTAGTGTTGGCTGCAAATGAACTCAAGGAGGTTTATCATTCCAAAAGGAGATGGGTAGTTGTCTTTAAGTTAGATTTCATTAAAGCATATGATATGATTGATTGGAGATGCCTTGAGCTTGTCTTGGAGATGAAGGTATTGGGTTAGAGATGGACGAAATAGATCATGGGATGCATGAAATCTATGTTTTACTTCATTATTGTCTATGGCCCAACCTTGGGGGAAGGCCATGGTGTCAGGAGGTTGAAACAGGGTAACCCATTATCTCCATTTTTGTTCACGTTTGTGGTGGATGTAATGGGGAGGATGCTTGATAATGCAAGAGAGTGTAATATCAGTGTTGTCAAGGAGGTAAGGCGGTTTAAGACGATAAGCCTCCATAAGGCGAGGCGGGGCCTAGGCGGTCCTTAAAATAATTATTTAAAGGTCTTTGAAGAATTATTTGGTTATTTATTGGTTCCTCACTCTATATATATATACACATACATTTTTCTGAAGAATTGTTTAATACTTTTTTATAATTTTATTTATTTATAATTTACATTTAATTAATTGATGATATATAAATTATGAAATAATAAATAATGATATATTAGATAATACATTATAATAAACTCATGATCATCATAAGTTCACATACTTCATATTCATAACATTTCAAAAAGAAGAGCTAATTGCTGTCTCTCTCTCTTGAAGAGATGTAGAGAGAGAGGAGATGCGCAAAGAGAGAATGAGAGACGCAGAAAGATAGAGAGAGAAGAGAGACGCAGGTAGAGAGTAAGAAGAGATATGCAGAAAGATAGAGAGGAAGCGAGCAAGGAAGAGGGAGGGATGCAAAAAGAGAGAGAGGGAGAGATGCAAAAAGAGAGAGAGGAGAGGGAGAGAGTTGAAAGGAAGGGAGAGAGATGCACAATGAAATGGAGAGACTCGCAGCAGTCTCTCACCAAATAAGACGTTGGAGTTGCTTGCTGGAGTCTTGGAGATGGTTGTTGGAGTCTCTGAGATGATCGTTGGAGCTGGTCCAAGTCGTTTGACCTGGAGAGGTTTGAGCACGAAGTTATTAGATTTAGGTTAAAAATTTAAAATTAAAAAAAATAATTAATTAATTAAAAGCCCTCTTATTTTTTTTTTAAATTTATAGAAAAGGCCTCTTATTTTTTTTAATTTATAGAAAAGCCCTCCTAATGCGTAGGCGTGGCTTAGGTGTTGAGGGGCCTAGACGCCTAAGCGGCGCCTTGACAACACTGTATAATATCATATCAACATTCGTGGTTTGGAGAGATTGTGTGGGAGTGACTCCTTTAAAATTCGTGGGCAACACTTCATTTTTTCTCGATGGCCATGAGGGAAGTACCTTGAATGCAATCATGCTGCTTAATTGCTGTTGTTGGTTCTGAGGGATGACTGTTAATATGGGCAAGAACAAGCTTGTTGGCGTAGATGTGCAGGAGGAGCAGTTGGTTGGCTTGGCAAACAATTCTTGGTGCTCCTATATTTCATGGCCTATGAACTACTAGGGGATGCACTTGGGAGGAAACCTTTTATAGATGGGTTTTTGAGAATTGGTGATTACCGAAGTACTTGTTAGTTGGATGCAAGGTACTCAAGATTGAAATCTTACCTAGGATCAGATCATAAATTATAAGATGCTACAAATTTTTTAAATTATTTATATAAAGGGAATCAAACAAAAAAGTAAAATAACATTTGTAATATCTAAATTAATTGAAATTATTGGGAATGCATTTACATCTTTACTTGACCTAATTATATAGATTAAACACCATAGACTGAATTGTAAAATTAATGAAAAAAGAAGGTAAAAACAAGTTATTCAACATTTTAAAAACTTTCACAAATAGATGAAGAAGGAGAGAAGATAAGGGAGGAGCATAGGTGATAGAAGAAAAGCTAAAAAGAAAGAATAGGAGCTGCATAAATTAAGCATCACAGATTGAATTCTAAAATTAAGGAAAAAAAAGAAGAGAAAAAACTAGGTATTCATTGTGTCACAAACAGACGAAGGAGGAAAGAAGAGAAGGGTTAAAAAAAAAAACTAAAAGGAAAGAATAGGAGCTGGATAATAGAAAAGAAGAAGAAGGAGGAGGGTGGGTATGCATTGTTTAGGTTCAAATGAGGGTTAATGTGAACATGATAAGTTAAAAAAGAATTTTTTAGGAAAAAAAACAATGGAACAAGGGTGAATGCAAACAATGAAAGTAGAACAAAGATTTTTAAATAATGTTGAAGAAAAAGGACACTTTTTTTTTTGGATCGCACCTGAATCACAATCCTAACAATCCTACAGTTTAGATTGTAATTCAAGTGCTCAAAGGGTGTATTTTGGATTCTACTATGATTTGGATCTAGATACTAATTACCAATGGTTTGATGAAAGGAAGAGATCATTCTTATCTTAAGGTAATCACCTTACCATGATTCAATTGGTCTTGGAAGCTTTTTCCACCTGTTACTCGTCTATTTTTGGTGTTCAGCAACTTATCTAGAGAAGTTAATGAGGGATTTCTTATGGGAACATGATGATAAGGATCGTGTTTCTCATTTGTTGGCTTGGAAGACAATTTAGTTGAGGGTCGATCAAGATGGTGTAGGAATCAGGAACATTCTAATATCATCTCGATAAATAAGGCTTGGTGAGGAAATGGTTGTGGAGATTTTCAAGGGAGCAAGGGTAGCTTGGGGAAGGGTCTTAAGAAATAGAAACGATTTATTGGTTAGTTGAAGAGATGCTAATTTTTCTGGAAGAAATGCAACTTATAGGAGCCCTTGGAAATTCATCCATTTTATGATTCCACTCTTTTGACCATTAATTAAACTCAAAGTAGGAAATTGCCTTCAAATTAGGGCTTGGGAGGAGACATGGTATGGAAGTAGTCCTTTAAAATTATTTCCTTGTCTATATCTCTAACATGCACAATTGGATTATTGCTGAATTTATTATAAGGAATGGTGAGCAGTTGTCATGGGATTTGCATTTGGGTGGACTATCATCCAATAGGGATGTCTCGGAATGTGTCTACCTCATTAGTCTCCTTGATGGTTGTTCTCTTATAGAGGGGAGCATCAGAATACTATGGCCTGGGGGTTAATTTTGTGTCTTTTTCGCTAAGTTCTTTTACATATAATTTTGGATTGTCCTAATTCTTCTTCTTTCCTACTCCATTAACCTAGTTTGAAAGCTCATCTGCCCTAAAAAATCAAATTTTTAGGTTGGATTATTGCATATATAAGTATTAATACTCAGGATGTTAAAGAAATGATTTCTAAATGTGTGCCTCTCTTGTATTTGTGCTTCCCTTGCCACCAGGATTTGAAATTAGCTAAACATATGTGCTGGGAATGCCTGTTCTACAGAGAGGTATGGTGGTGTTCTCATTTCCTAGTAATGGGAAACCGAGATGGAGGCGGTGATGTCATCAATATTTTCCTTTTCTTTATCTGGGTTCCATTGAACGTGAGTGGAAGGACCATTGGAGAGGGTGGTTTGCTTAGCATAACTGTGGTCACAGAAGGAGCGGAACTATCAAATTTTTCAAAATGTAAAGCTGTTGTTTCTGTGTGAACGAGTCCCATTTCCTTTCGTCTTTTTGGGCATTGATTAACAGCCTTTCTAGAGTATTCTTTTGGTTCTTGGCTTAGGGGATGAAGTAATTTTTTATTGCTTCTTTTGGTTATGTTGTTGTTTCTCTTGCTGGACATTGTTGAGTTTAACTTTTATATATGATTGTTACTAATAAAATCCTTTCCATTGTTACTTTGAGAATGATAAGGAATTAGCATATGTATACTATAACATTATGAAAGTTTTGGTAAAAATTGGAAAATGTTAGGCTTGGAGTTGTTGAACATGGATCTCTTGCTTATAATTAAGCATAAATTTTAAACAAGATAATGTGAAAAGAAGGAGGGCTAGGTTGTGCATCACAGTCATATATTAATTGTAAGCATAGTAGTCAAAATCACAATTTGAATCATCAAATTGTGTGATTCACAATTCCATTCGCCTCCAAAACTATTTAAATTGTATTCCTAATTGCTATACCTATGAATGAATATGGTTTAATGAGCCCCATTTATGCACTATAACCACTAGAGTCTCTTTTTATATTTTCGAAACTACCCTCATCTTCTTCCCTTCTTTTCCTTTTTTTCTTTTTTTTTTCTTTTTTTTTTGTCCAAAGAATAATGAAGATGAGGGTAGTATGAAAAATACAAAGAAAAAGGAACAGAGATGGGGTTCATTTAATTGCACTTCGAATTTTAGGTGATTTGGCTTGAATTAAAGGCGAATCTGACGAAATCACTGGTTGAATTTGATTCATTGTGAATCAATTTGTATCATTAGCTTGCTAAAAAACACTCCTGCTTTTATAACTTATAGGCACCTAACATTTACTAGATTCACGTGGATCTTATGTTCATTATTTTAATTTTATCCTTCAAGCCTCAACATGACTAGCTCAAGGGAAGGATTGATGTAGGTGAGGTATAACCCACAGTATGGTAGTATTGAGGCATAGGTAGTTTTTAAAACCTTTAAGGCAAAATACACCTCGTGATGCAAGTTTGGATGGTCTTTAAACCACGTGACTATCTATTGCGCCATTGTAGGGCTTCTCTTATCGTCTTAAAACATGAATTTTTATTCTTTCCCTACAATCGAAGATCTCTTGCGATCTCATATGGTTTTATGTCCAAAAATTCAATCTCCCTCTAAACTTTTTGCATTTAACATGTTGAGCTCATTGAAGGCTTATTAATGTAAAGCATTTCTAGGAAAAAAAAACATCTCTGAACAAGGCTCTAGCGCCATGGCAAATGTGTCCAAAAAGTATAGCAAGGCAAATGAAACATGTCCAAAAGTAAACCAGCCCCTTTAAAAATTCATCATATTAGAGAGGTATAGAAAAATTTTGCCTAGCTGTTTGGTGAATCAATCATATCAAGAAGATATGTTGAAATCAACATGATGAACCACTAAAATAATATGATCTTCCAAAAACTGATTTGTAATTTCATTGATACTTAATGCTGACTACCTTAAAAGCAAGCCTTTTGCTGATTTCCTTTTTGGTAAAATGTAAAATTGAAGGGATGATTTTAATTTGAGGCATTTATGAGTTGTAGTTCATACCTAACATTTTTTTTTCAGGATGACATTGAATTCTGTACATTTTATTCTTTCTTTTACTGATGCCTTATTTTTTAGAATTTTCTTTTATTTAATTTGTTGGTCAATGAAAAACACACAACTTTAATTGAATTTTAGGGATTTTTATTTCCAATCTTTATAGGTAGTTGTCACATCAGTTTCGACTTGTCCAATCATTTGTGATGATCTTGAACAAGAAATAATTGTTGGGTCCTAAGAGTCGTTAGTTCAGCAATTGCATCTTTGGTGCAGGGTGTGCCAGGACAGCTTTAGCTTATGACAATAAATTTTAGCTGTGGCTTTGTGAAGTGCATCCTTATTTTGTTGAACCCCTGTTGCAGAGCAAATTGCTTGATATGCCTCATTGCAAAGCATGTCTCAAGTAATTTTGGACCTTAAAAGGGATTTTGAGTGGCATCATATAACAGGAAAATTGATCGTTGAGGGATTATTGTTATTATTATTATTATTATCATTATTAGTTAAAACATGAATTTGGAAGCATTGGTGCCCTTGGGTGTAGCTTGGATTGGTTTGGTAATCTATAGTCAAGCATCAAGGTAAAAGATATGTCACTTAGTCTATTGAGATGGGATAAACCCATATGTAATACTTGTACTTCATTGATCTTTTGCATAATGAGAAATGTTTTGATAGTAATTTAGAATCACTATTTGATGCAAGATGAATAATGACTACTAATGGTGGTCTTGCTGATTTTTATTTTTATTTTTTTGTTATGATTCATTCTGTTCTGATGCTGGAATGAAAATCTTGCTTTTGTCTTATGGGTGTTTGTCGTGCTGATCTAGAATGGAATTTCTACATTGTCTAGTAACTAGTCTTGAACTGAACTATCTTAATGAGGACCACAGGAATGGGAAGCTTTATTTGTATAAGAATAGATAATGCCTCCTGTGAAGTACACAACTTGTTTATTCAGTGCACACTACCATGATTATATCTTAGCCTCTGTAACATGACTTCCCTCCTTAAAATAATGTTTGCAGGCTACATCCTTCCAACCACAAGTGCAACAAGATGTCTTTATAGGGAAATGGAGGAAGGTTCGGATGCTCCGTTCGGTAAGTGGTACAACTCCACCGCTGAAAACATACTCAGAGTTGCCTATACATTTTCAGAGAGCAGAAGTTGGCTTTGGAGTGGGCTTTGAGCCATCGTTTGCTGACATAAGTTATGCTTTCACTGTGGCTCTTCGCAGAGCTAATCTAAGTGTTAGGAGTACAGGTACCACTATCAATAGTCTTGCTAGTTCAGGTTCTTCGGAAACTTCTAATCTGAAGCTACCAGAAAATCAGCCACCCAAAAAAGAACGCAGTTTGCCATGGTGGGATGAAGTGAGAAACTACATTCATGGGAAAAATAGCTTACATTTTGATGAGACAAAATGGAACATTCTTGGGACAACTGATCCTCATGAGAAGCTTGACAAGTTTCAGCTTATCTCTGATCACATGGAGATTCATCAGTCTGATGGTTTTGTTTCCGTTTTTGGAAAGAATATCAAGATTTTCTTAAGCAGCTTGGAGAGTTTGGTAAACAATTGCAGTTTAAAGCTTCCGAAGAGTGCACCTAGTGCTTTCCTTGAAGCTCCTTCATTTCATCTTGAAGTCTCAATGGACTGGGAATGTGAATCTGGAAATCCCCTTAATCATTATTTATATTCCCTTCCCACTGAAGGGAAGCCTCGTGAAAAAGTTTTTGATCCCTTTAGGTCTACTTCCCTATCCCTTCGATGGAATTTTTCACTTAGGCCCTCTCATTCCCACTCTGACAAGCATAGCACATCCTCTGCAGCTGCAGAACATGCAATCTTGGATGGAGCTTTATATTCTTCATACCAATTGGAGGACGCTTCAGCTGATTCCCCAACAATGAATGTTGGTGCTCATGATTTGGCTTGGCTCATCAAATTCTGGAACCTTAATTATATTCCTCCCCATAAGTTGCGTTCCTTTTCTCGTTGGCCTCGATTTGGAGTCCCAAGAGTTGCCAGATCAGGTAACTTGTCTCTTGACAAGGTGATGACTGAATTTCTGCTACGTCTTGATGCAATGCCGACTTGTATAAAACATATGCCTTTGGATGATGATGATCCTGCCAGAGGACTAGTATTCAGAATGGCAAGGTTGAAGTATGAACTTGGTTATAGTCGTGGTAGGCAAAAATATTCTTTTGATTGCAAGCGTGATCCACTTGACCTTGTTTACCAGGGTCTTGACCTTCATGTGCTGAAAGCATGTATGAGTAAAGATTGCACGTGTGCCACTAAAGATGTTCAGATGGCAACAAGAAATTCACATTTCACGTTGATGGATAAAGTTAACAATGAGAAGTGCAACCATTTAGGTGGCTGCATAGATAAGCATCATGATGATGGGTTTTTATTATCCTCTGACTATTTTACCATTAGAAAGCAGTCACCAAGGGCTGACCCCTCAAGACTATTGGCATGGCAAGAGGCTGGGAAAAGAAATCTTGAAATGACATATGTTAGGTCTGAGTTTGAAAACGGGAGTGATAGTGATGAACATACAAGATCTGATCCAAGTGATGATGATGGTTTTAATGTGGTAATTGCTGACAATTGTCAACGTGTGTTTGTTTATGGCCTTAAGCTTTTGTGGACTCTAGAGAATAGAGATGCTGTTTGGTCTTTTGTTGGTGGGGTATCTAAAGCGTTTGAGCCCTCAAAACCGTCTCCTTCTCGGCAGTATGCTCAGAGGAAACTAGTTGAGCAGAATCAAGTTCCAGATGGAGCTGAATCATCTCAAGATGACAACTCTAAGCCTTCTTCTTCAATTACTCAAGGTTCAAGCTCTTCTTTGCAAAGTACAAGTACTATACCGCTTTCATCTTCCTCAGATTTGCCTAAAGTGGAAGGTTCATCGTCCACCGCAGTTGGTAAGGTGCTTCTTACCTTTAATGTTTGGATTTGACCCTTACGTCTCTCTCTAAATGGTATTTTTATACAAAAATGTTGTGTGATAGTCCGATTGTCCAAATTTAAGTTTCATTTAGAGGTCTATTTATTTTGAATCTTTGCTTTTGTAATAAAACTTATTTTAGCTAGCGGTCATTTATAAGTTTTAATTATTTTGATTTGGTGGGTTTTTCTTTTACAGAATTATAGTAAGGAATTAATATTTTATTTGTGGACAGAAAAAAGTGAAAATCAGGAGGACTTAGAAACGGAGGGAATAAGACATTTCATGGTGAACGTAATTCAACCACAATTCAATCTTCACTCGGAGGAGGCTAATGTGAGTTCCTTGATGATCCCCCATGCATGTTTTGCGAACACTGCCTATGCCCTAAGTTAAGCAACTAGGAGGAAGGTGTTCGACACTTGTTTTCTTTAAAGGTTTTATGTTTATTTGAAAGTTCATACAAAAATGAAATTTATGAGTGTGTTTGAATCGGAATCTCATCTCTTTCCATTCTGTTGTAACATCTTCAAATTTCTTAATTTTTTTCCTTTACAAACACTGAACAAAAAAGAAAACAAAAACTTAAAATAAGTTTCATTTGGACTGTACCAGTGAAAAAGAGTTGCTGCCTGGTGTTTCATATTCTTTTTCTTTAATATTTAGATCATAAATTTTTTACTTCTAATATTTCTATTGTTTAGATCATAAAATAGTTTTTTAACAATTTTATTGTTGCCATTAGGTAAAAGTTCTTAATGGAATTATAGTGTTAGCTGTTTAATGAATCAAATTTAGATTTGCTTGTATCAAAAAGGTTATTATGATTTATTAGTCTTCGAATGACTAACAATACTTGTCACTAACTATGATTATAATAGTAGTTTATATGGAGATTTTCATTAGATATGCCAAACTTTTATATTGCTTGTATTTTATTATATTTGTCAATGCTTGCTTGATCAAAAACTTTTATCAGCATTCAATTATTTTGTTTTATTTATTTATTTATTTTTTTACTATTTTATCTTTTCAAGGGATTTTTAGGAGATTCTTTCCATAGGTAGGGAGGTTGGTCTGATTTTTAGTAGAAGGGAGGTTCTTCTCTTTGGCATTTTCCCTTTTCTTTTGTGAGGAGCAGAACAAAATCAGACCAACTCAGTCTTCTATTCAAAATGTAGGGTAAGCCCACTCTATCTACTATGGGAAAGCATTCACTGGAGGAGCTGTCCTTGAATTTGTTATTGACAATAATATTATTTTGGAGCTTTCTTGCCAATCGCAATCCAAGGATGATTTTAGACTGTTACTTCCATTGTTTGTATAATGAAGCAAGATAGGCATCTTGAGTATAGCGAGACTAAGGGATGAGGCTCCTATTAAGGGGAGAGGCTGCACCTCCTGTGAAACAGGGACTTTGCCCCTAAATGGAAATGCAAGGCCTTCTAGGTTAGGGGGGATTTGCCCCCTGAACGGAGAGGTTGTGCCTCGTAGTGTTACACTTGGGGAGTTTCCATCAAACCCTTCTTCCACTCGCTTGGAGAGTTCCCTCCAAGGCCCCTTCTGGCTTTTAGTAATTCTATATTTTTTTTGTGTAAAATTAGAGTGGAACCTTTATTTTGAAAAAAAAAAATTATTATTTATTGACATTTCCTCTTTCTTCTAAAAACAAATAATATGAAGCTATTCTATGTATTTGTTCATTCCTATTGTAGTTGGTGAGCACTAGTCATTGATTATGATTACACCATGTAAGGTGCCATTTTGTATTTTCTATTCCTTTTTTTTTTTTTATTGTTCCGCATGTTTATACTTGTTTATTTAGTAAATTATATACAGGGGCTTATTATAGTTTTTTCCCCTCTTGCCAAGAAATTTCCTGAAAGCTGAGGTAACCTAGTGAAACCCAAATTTCTTTTTCTGTTTATTTGATTTTGGCTAATGAGGAAATTGATTCTAATTTTTACTTTATTTTATTTTATTTTATTTTGGATTTTAGTGTTATTTTATTGTGGTTATTTCATAATATATGAAACCATATGTAAATTTCAAATAATTTGAAAAATATATTGTTTGATCTTGAGTTGAGCTCCAACCCTACCCCTTAAGCTCTTTTGTATTCAGAATCTGTCAAGGCACTTAACCACCTTTCTTAACCTGATATCTTTAATGTCTAATAGGTAACATTATTAAACGGGAGTGCCACTGGTAATTGTTTACTTAGATTGTTCACATTTGTCATCAGTTTCAATTTTCATTGTATACTTCTACCTATCTGATGCTCTTTACATTCGAATAATTGAAACTTTTTTTTTCTCTACTTCACTTGTTTATTTCTCTATCAGGGTAGATTTTTGCTGGCTGCAGCTAGTGGCCGTGTCTTAGCTCGTTCATTTCATTCAGTGCTTCATGTTGGTCTTCATATGATTGAACAAGCACTTGGTCCTGGGACTATACGTAATCCTGAGTCTGAACCTGAAATGACATGGAAGCGTGCAGAGTTATCTGTAATGCTAGAGCATGTCCAGGCTCATGTTGCCCCAACTGATGTTGATCCAGGTGCCGGTCTGCAATGGCTGCCTAAAATCCTCAGAAGCTCTCCAAAAGTTAAGCGTACTGGCGCTCTTCTTGAACGAGTATTCATGCCTTGTACAATGTATTTTAGATACACGAGGCATAAAGGTGGAACTGCTGATTTAAAGGTAGGATTAGCACCATTGATAGTTTCCTCTTGATAATCTTTCTCTCCTTTTTCTTGGTTTGGGTGGTGAAGGAAGGGACAAGTCTTGATACACTTAATATACTGATTCATATGCAACAACATGACATTTGGAAAATCTTCCTGTTTTCTGATGGCAGGTGAAACCACTAAAGGAGCTAGCTTTCAACTCTCCCAATATAACAGCATCAATGACATCCCGCCAGTTTCAGGTTATGCTGGATGTATTAAGCAACCTTCTTTTTGCACGACTTCCCAAGTGAGAATATGCTTTTTATTTTGTTTTTGCTTGCAGTTTTTTCATTCCTGTTGTTTCTTATTTGGTTTAATGTGCCACAAAGTCTATTTAGGTGATTTTTGCAATTTCTCTATTTAGGTGATTTTTGGAATTTATCTACTTAGATGATTTTTGGAATTTCTGTCTATCACACTCTCTGAAATGCTCTTAAAAAACATGTAGTATTATCTCTGATTCCAAGGCTCTAGATGCTTGTCTTGATGTTTAATCCACTTATAGCAAATTATGCAGAAATTGGTGTTTTGATAATAGAAGTGTACATAACATTACATGTATGCTACAGCGATAGTCAACTTTCTCTGGGCTTACTCAATCATGGTGCTTTCATTATTTGCAGGATCACTGACAGGGTTGATATATGCGTCCTTTATCCTTCACATTTGCTGTGAGGTTGTTTATGTATTAGAACCTGTAATCTCCATGTCATAATGAAACAACTTTAACAGGCCTTGCCTCTCAAAAGAGAAATAAATCTTGTGCTTGTTAAATGATTTCTTCCATTCTATCTATGAGCTAGAGGAGACAAAAGATGTTACCTCAAGATGGCAAAGACTGTTTGTGGAAATGAACTCATGTAACCTGCATTCACCCACAATTGAAATAGCAATACAATGTGAAAATAATGCACAGATAAAAATGTTATTAGGTGAAAATAATGAGAGAACATAGCCTGATATTACACTTCCGTTTTGTGTGTCATGAAGGAGGCAAAGGTTAGGCTAAAGAAATTTCCCAATTCAATGATCACCCTGCTGTTGTCACCCCATTATTTAACAGAGAAGTGCAAACCTAAGTGCTAGCTTTTAGCTCAACACTTAACCAAAAATAATCAATCTCCTTTTGATTGCTAGTAAACATTCTGGAATTTCTGTCAGAGCCCTAAGAACCATAAGCTGGCATATGATGCCGCCAAACCTGTCTCTCTCTAAATGGTAAAGGGAAGGAAAATGAACTGACATTAGCCCATTCTTTACTAATGAAAGGTTGTATTATAAAGCATGTTGGTTAGGTTCTAAAATCATGGATATGGCATGTGGTTTTTCATAACGTAATGAAAAACTTACACTTTTTAGCAATAAGGGCTCTCTTGGCACGTTAAGAAGACAAGCAATTTAATCTTCCATTAGAGATCAGAAAGAAGAGCACAAGTTTATACCAAATTATGTTAGATTAACTTGAGTTTCTGTAATGTTTCAAATAAGTCTGACAAGTCTTCTTTTGCTTTCTTCCCGTGCCTTGGGTGCTTGTGTATTTTATGATCTCTCTAAATTAGCATTGTGATGAACTTTGTGGTGAAGCTTTAGTTTGAACAGTCATCCAATTCTCTTTCATGATTTCATGTTTACATTTATTTAACTGAGACAGAATTGCTGTGTTCTTCTGGCCTAACGGTTAAATTTGTATTACTCGTATATCATATGTTTCATTTGGTATATACATGAATTGCAACATCCCTGGAGGGTCGAATTTAAGGTTGCTGTATTTGTCTAGTTGTACTATATAGAAAATTTGTGTTTGTCTTTTTGCAATTTGTTTTTCAATGTAGTGAAATTTGTGTTGGTTCATGAGTTTCGCAATTGATAAGAGATTGCAACTCCATCTGCTAATAACTCAAAAAAGAAATTTTGTCTTTTTAAGTTGGTTTGTATTTAGTCTTCACAATTTTCAGATTGTTTCTTAATTTACTCTTATATGCTGAGTACATAATAATTTACCAATTTATTCATGTGTTATGTGGTATAAGGGATTCAGTATATTTCTCGCCTCATACATCTTTCATTTTTAACTTATTCGCTTCAGGCCACGGAGGAGTAGTCTCTCATATCTGTCTGAAAATGATGAAGATGTTGAAGAAGAGGCAGATGAGGTGGTTCCAGATGGTGTTGAAGAAGTGGAGCTTGCTAGAATTAACCTTGAACGGACAGAAAGAGAGCGAAAGTTAATTCTTGATGACATTAGGAAGTTGTCCGTTGGTGGTGATACTTCTGGTGAGCTATGCTTATCTCCAGAAGACGTTACCAACCTTTGGATGATAACTTGTGGAAGGTCAACATTGGTAAGCATTCAAAGTGGTTATGATACTTATGGTTTGCCTGGAAATAATATTTATTCTGATACTTCAGTATTTGACCCTTTGTGCTTCAGTTGTTCATTGTTTTGTGTCTTTTTTTTTTTTTTGGGATAAATAATTGTCTTGCCACAACTCTTGTCCCATGGGGAACAGAACTTTTGTGGGAAATCCTGCATGGTATCACATGCACCTACAGTCATTGCAATCTATGCCTTTATAGTGCTCTCTTTGATAGTGGTATCATGTTTGTGATGTGTTGAAAGTTGAAATAGGATCAGTTTGAAGGGTTATTATCATATATGCTGAATTGATAATTGTTTGTTTTCTATTTAGCAATTATCTTATGAACTTTGTTTTCTTTTTTTTTTTTCTTTTTTTTTTAAAAGAAAAACACTCCCATCCATGTTGAAGACCACAGGTTGCTTCATGAAGGCTACTTACCTTTAGTGTCATACTTACTGAAAATGTACGCAGCTTTTTTCCAATATGTGATAGCAGTAAGATTGGAGAAGAGAGAGTGATCTGCTTTTCAACATTAATTGTCCCTTATGCTTTCTTGGAATTGATCTTCACTGTTTACCATCTATTGTTGATAGATAATTATCTCTAGTTGTCTACTAATAAGTAATTGTTGAAATGACTACACATGCAATATCTGTAAAGTGAGAAGCTTTAGAGAAGTCTTTAGGATCTAGAAAAGTTAGAAGGACTAGGATAACATACATTATTCGTCATTTTAGAGCAAGTAGACTTATAGAGGAAGCGACACGAAAGATTGAGAGCTTGAGAGTTAATAAATAGTGAGAGTTTAGGTGTTTAAACACAGTTATCAATTAAGAGCTAGAAATAGGAGAGGATGCGAACCATAAAGTTAATGCAAGATGGACTAAGTGGGGAAGTGTTTTTGAAGTATTATGTAATTGATGCACCCCATTGAAGTTAAACGAAGAAATTTATTAGAACACTACTAATCCAACCATACAATATAGAATAGAATGTTGGTAATAATGAAACAAGATGTTTGTAAACTAGATGTAAAAGAAATGTGAATGTTGATATTTATTCATACAACAAAGGCCATTAGATGTGTAAGGTGGGAAGAGCAAGCTACTAGCATGTATCACTAATAATCAGAGGTAAAGGAACACTTGGAATTACTTGCATAAAGATAGGTTTTTTTTTTTTAATTTTTTAAGAGGGGCGATTATTGCGAGTAGGGGTTTGAACCAGGGAGATCCGTTTTCACCTTTTCTTTTCACATTGTAGCAAACTGCATGAGTCAGTTATTCACAAAGGGGCCAGTTTGGCTTCTTTGAGGATTCATTTTGGAGAAGGATAAAGTTGAAATTTCACATTTGTAGTATGTGTATGATACATTGCTCTTCCTAAAAGGAGATGAGGATAATATTCTTGGTGCCATTCAGTTGCTTCATTGCCTAGAGAGATGTTGAGCCTTCGTATTAATGTGGAGAAGTGTGTGATGGTTAAAATTAACATGGAGACACCCATGTTATTTCGAGTGGTTAATATGTTGGGGTGTTTAATGGCTGTTTATCCATTTAACTATCTAGGCCTTCTTCTTGGGGTAATGCCAACTCCTTTCAATTCTGGATGTCAATTCTTGGAAAGATCACAAGCAGGTTGGATAGTTGGAAGAAAGCATTCTTTTCCAAAGTTAGCAGGTTGACTTTGATTCAAGCATTGGCATCTCTCCATCAATTATCTTTCTATGTTTAGTATGCATATGGGGGTTACAAATGAGATCAAAAGGAGGTTCAAGACATTTCTTTGGAAGAGGAAAGAGGGTGTGGGGCTTCTAGTTTGGTGAAATGGGAAGTAGGACAATTGACAGAGGGGGATGGGTGTTTTGGAATTGAGAACATTTGGGCTAGGAATGTGGCTTTGTTTGGAAGATGGGTTGAGGCTAGCTAAGGAACCTTAGGCTTTGTGGGCTGGGTGATGGGAGCATTTTTTGTGGCAGTTCAGTATTCAATTAGAGCATTTGATGTGATAGGGCCAGCAGGACTTTGGGTAACCATGGAAGTTTAACTATTATTGGAATAGAAGGCGGTGGATCATATTCATTTGAGCTGTGGCAACGGCCTATTGTTTCACTTTTGGGAGGATCCATGGTTGTGCACACCCATACTAGCAAAGAGATTCCCTACCATCTTTAACATTTTCCTAGGTACAACTGTCCGATTGCTTTTATTGACCATGAAGCATCCGGTAATCAATCCTTATCTGGGAACCTACACTTTAAAAGAGACCCTACAAATAAGAAATTGCAACTATCCCGTTCATATTAAACTACCTATCTACAATGGACTCTTCTTCTTTTGTGATTCTCATTTCTAGAACCTTTGCCTTGCCTCGCCACGCCAGCCCTTTTACTACAAAACATTTCCTTGACTCCTTATATGCTCCCACTAATACCCGTTTCCTTTAGCTAACGTAATATGGCAAGTCGAAGCTCCCACTAAAGTTAGGTTTTTTGGATGGTTACTCGCCTATAGAAGCATTAACACAAACAACATTCTTCAAAGACAACCTCCCCACTGGTTGATTTGTCCTCATTGTTGTGTTCTATACGATAGTGGGAGAGATTATTGATCATTTGTTCTTTGAGTGTAGGGTGGCTAAGGATATACGAATTGGAGGTATGCTTTTTCAAGTGATCGGTATAAGCCCCCTAGAGATGTGGGAGAAGCACCGACTCTTACACATTCAGTCTCCCTCACAAGTTGGGAATGTTCGAGAATTGATTGCTCTCTATGCTAATTTATGGATCATTTGGCTAGAGAGGAATACTAGGGTGTTTTGTGATAGGATAGCTACATAAGATATTTTATGGGAAAATACTGAAGTTAAGGCAACCACTTGGGTTTCAGTGTCTCCTTAGACTAATGAGACACGTATTTTTAAGTGGATCCTAAATTAAAATAGTTTTTTTTTATAAATGAGAGGATGTATGTTGTAATGGGCCCAATGATGGGCGGAATCATAAGATGTATCTTTTGTCATCATTAATAATATATAAACTATGTTCTTCTTCAAAAGAAAAAGAAAAAGAAAAGATATCAGCAACAACGTAAGTTCTTTCTTATGCAGTGAGAATGTGGGTAATTGTAATAAACAAGAGATACTCATATGACCCATTTTGAGTCCTTATCAGCAATTTGCATGTCATTCTGCATATTCTCCATTACATAATTCATTGTTATTCTCTTCATCATCATGGTCCTTGGGGTTGTTTGACATTTCAAGTATTCTTGACGCTTACAAGTACATCACTACGTCATATGAAGTTGTTCTTGATCATATGTACATGCTGCATGCCTACTAAAAGAACTAATACTAATAGTGATGACTTTAGAGAACCAAAATATTATACTGCCCATCAGTTTTGAGCAACAGGGGTCATGATAGAAGTGTTATTACCAAAATGGACTCCACTTTGGTTGATATTCTCTTTGCTGTTTTTTCCTTCTTCACTTTGAGGCTGAACTATCTCTGGCATCCTTGGAAATAAATGCTCTTTTTTCATGACTTGATGCACTTGGAGTAGACTTTGGCTGGAGAGTGATGGATCATGATAGATGGCAGATATTCTTGTCATATTGTGCTCTACATCAATTGTCATTTCTATGTATTTCCAAGCTCTATGAGCTTCCTGTCATTCATTCCCTTCTGAAGTTTGATTGTTCTTTTTTTTTTTTTTTTTTTTTGGTTGAAACTTACCATGAAAATGTGTTCATAATGATTGTGATATAGTGGTTCAAGTAGAAAATTAACGTACATGGGAGATGGATTCTTGGGGAATGCTTGTATTTATTAGCTTTAGGTGGACCTTGTAGTATAAACATATTGCTTTTTAATTTTGATGAATTTTCAAGAATGTTGGCATTGGTCTGAATCACTTTCTCTAGTTTCTAATAGATTTATTTTTATTCCTCAATCTTTTGCACAACAACTATTACTTGAATTATTCATGAGTCGGTGTACTTATGTTGCAGCTGCTTCACAGCCTTACATCTTTATTGTTCCACAGGTGCAAGGGCTCAAGAAAGAGCTGGGAAGCACTCAAAAATCTAGGAAAGCTGCATGTGTGTCACTAAGGATGGCTCTGCAAAAAGCTGCACAACTTCGACTTATGGAGAAGGAGAAGAACAAAAGCCCATCTTATGCTATGCGGATATCAATGAGAATCGACAAAGTGGTGTGGAGCATGCTTTCTGATGGCAAAGCATTTGCTGAAGCTGAGATCAGTAACATGGTGAGTTTAATTTCTTATAATTTCTTACGTCTTTTCTCTTGCCAGAAAGTAAGCGGAACATGCACTGAATGCTGTAACTGAGAGGAGTTAAGAACTTCAGATAGACAACCAAATAGAGCACAAGAAAATGGAACCAGAATTTTAGAAATGATAAATGACCCCATTGATGTAGTTCAAACTTAACTCCAAATTGCTGATAATGAAGGGCAAGGGGTCATTTAATGGTCTCAGGAGTCAAGAGAGCAATGAGGACTAGTGATTGCACCAAAGAGATGAAGCAATGACTATTGCTAGTCGTAGATGTCAAAGCAAGAGGAAGGCTAAAATTTCTTTGGTTGAAGGAGTCAATAAGCAGATGGCTGCAAGTGATGCAAAAAACATTTTCCTGCATAAGAGTGGGAGAACTGGACAAAATCTTTTTCAATCACAAGTAGTTGGGATAAGGCTTTATTCTTGTTATGGTTTACATTGAGAGTTGAGGAACCCATTGTATTGAATAACCTTTGAATGACTATGATTTCTGGGTTTTTGTCTTTGAGTGCAAAATTCGGGGGTCATATTTGTTAGATAATAACCTTTTCATCAGATTTTGCCGTATTAAAACGTGAATTGTGCTCAAGTCATTAACATTGCTGGACTCGGATGGCAAATCATAGAAAACTTTAGCACCTAAAGGTAACAAACAATTTAGATACCTAATGGTCTTTTTCGAAAATATATGAAAGTACCTAATGCAACAAATACACACGGGTGGAGGTGGTCTCATGTCTTTTTTGTGCTACCCTAATTAACTGCTTTTGTCAGAATGATAATGCTTCTTAAATGCTTGTCTCAGAATTTGATGCGATGCTTGTGAGAATCTTACATTATGGCCAATGTAGTAAAGATCAGTACATAATGATTAGTTGGTTCTTTGACTCAGCTCCTTAGGAGTCAGGATTTTGATTTCCCTCAGATTTTGTGAGAACATTATGAGCAGCTTTAGAAAAAGCTTTGCCTTAAATCTATTGCACATAGCCTCAAGATTGTACCTAAAGCTAATGTTTAAACATGGTGAGGTTACGACTTTCCTTTACCACTATTATGTAGGCTCAATTTTCTAATGATCTGGGACAAAACCAAGTTTCAATTCCATTTTATATTCTCTCTTTTTTTTTCCCTAATAGCAAAGATGGCAAACCTAAAGTTACATATTCTCATGCGTTATATTCCATATGCCTCTTAAATTGCTGGGGTTTTTTGTTTTTTGTTTTTGTTTTTTTTTCCTGAGCCTCACATCTTTAAGTATTGCAGTCAATCCTACTTCATCTATCTTGGAGATTTTTTTGATCCATAATTCATGTCCTCGTCAATTTGATTCTTCCATATGAATCTATGGAGAATTTATTGTGGCAATATATATGAGAGAGGCTTTCTTTGGTGCGATTAAGTACATGAACGGTCTCCTGTTTCTCTATGAATTTTGTATATGGTTAAGGGAAGATTATGTTGGCAATGAATCTATTATATGTGAATGACTGAATGATGTGTCAAAATTTTTATCATAAGAAAGACAAAGATGTATGATTATGTGAATAATACCTGTATATTATGTTCTATAAATGCTGGTTAGCTAACTTTTCTGATATTGTACCACATTAAACAAATATTGAATGAATAGAAAGAGGAAAAATGAGAGCCATGCATGTTTTTTGAGTTGTTAATTGATAGTATGACAGATTTTGAGCCATGCTTGCATAAGCTATACACCAAAGAAAAAAAAAAAACAAAACTTGGAGTTACGAAGTTCATGTCTGAGCCCCGTGACATACAGTTGGAGAACTGAAAATTTCTAGTTACAAAGAAAACTTGAAATTGTTCGTAACTGAATATTAAGTATATGGTTTAATCTGACTTTAGTTACAATGGAGCTCTATCTTAGGTTTAGTTCAATATGCTGGATTTTGTGATACTTTCATTAAGTTTCGTCAAGTCTCATATGAAGGTATCTGCTTTGGCAAGCTCAGCAAGGTGATCCTTTTTTTAATCCTTTTTCTTTTGTTTTGCTTTTCTTTCTTTCTTTCTTTCTTTCTTTTTTTTTTTTTTGGTATGGTTGGGGCTCTCTTTCCAACGCTTCTGGCCCTTGAAGACACTAGTGTGGGTAAGCTTGCTACTGATTGTCAGAGTAACTGTGTGTTTTTGGCCAACATGATACCATTTACAAATATCTTCTGTAACTTTCTTTGTTACTGTTTCATTTCTTGCATTTTTTACTCAATTTGTACTCATCACCTTTTTTTTCCCTCTATTTGAAAGTCTTGAACACTGAAGAGTTACTCTTTTCATTGTGAAGGTTTTTTCAAATTTTGATCATGAAGTTGAAATTTCATGGCATCCATCTTACTTAGTCCTTGGGCAGATTTATGACTTTGATCGTGATTACAAAGACATTGGCATTGCGAAATTCACGACCAAGTATTTTGTTGTGAGAAACTGCCTGCCAAATGCGAAATCGGCCATGCTATTATCAGCTTGGAATCCTCCTCCAGAATGGGGAAAGTATGTATTCTCTCTTCCTTTATTTATTTATTTATTATTATTATTTTCTTTTGCAGCTATACGTACTTGGGATATATTTCTTTCAGTCGACATATTGGGCTTTGTGTAGAATTGTGCTAACTGCTGTCTACAACTGTCTTAATTTCTTCTTTCAGCAAAATCATTTGTTTATTTTGTTTTCACTCTAGTTCTGTGTGAATGAATCAACTTTGAATACTCCATTTACAACAACGAATGGACTAGAGTGGATAATGACCTTCAGATGATAGTACATAGGGGCAGTTTCTGAGAAGTTCTGGTGACATCATGTTTGATGAACTGGAATTGGTAGATAACCAGATAATTTGATATATATGTTTTTCAACTTAACAGGCTTTTAAATTTGAGTCCAAGTTTTATATTATCGTTATAATGTTGGGTAATTTGGTTTTAAGTCAAGATTTTCTGCATTAGCTTTTTTTGGTCATTTGACTTAATCTTCAACTTTCTGTTTGCTGCTATGCTATATTTTCGATTATGTTGATTACTTTTTTGGAATCGATGCTAAGTATTCTTCTATCATGGGAAAAAAGGTTTGTCTTTCTAAAGTTTGGGCATGTGTCTCACTGACCTTTACGAATTTAAAAACTTTGGTCATCCACCTTGCTAAAACTCATGAACTCTTCACAAATTTGATCAATGCCTTAGTTGTCTTTCTCATTGCTCCTTTAAAAGTTTGCCTGTTCATGATCTTTTTGTAAATTGCAATAATTATGCCTGCCATTAATCACCAGCTCTTGACATCAGTTCAGTAACTTCCTTGACCTTCCAGCTGTATCTCAGTCAATTCTCTTACATTTACTGAGATACTAGAGATGATTGACGAACACTATCTTTTTTATCGGTTGCCTATTAGAAAATTTAGGATAGGATTCTTTTTTATGTGGGCATACTATTTTTAGTATATTCCTTCTAATAGATAATAGATCTAATCCAGTCAAATTATTACGTCATTTTGTCTTCACCATTAATCATTGTTAACTAATATTCTTAGCCACGCAAGAACTAATATAGGCCCTCCAAAATTTTAGGTCCTAAAATGAAGTGAAAACTCACATTTTTTTAGTTGAACTACAATACATGATCCAACTGCAAGGAACCTTCTCCAGTTTCTATTTTTGCTTTACAGCCGGTTTTTGGTTTGGACCTGTGTAAATCTTGATAACCATTTTGGACATGTCTACTACTTCGTCCATCTGGAGAATAAATTGCAACCACTGCTCTTTGATCATAATTTCCTTAGAATTTGGAGGATCACCCTCAGTTGTAAACCCATCGTGAATACTGCTAACATGTCTTTCTGGCTGCATCAATTTTCACGCCAATTGTTACTTTTTTGTCTTCTATTGAGTAGGACTATACCCTACTCATACTATAAATTATACGCTAAATATCAATGCAACATGCTTTTCTTTCTTTTTTCTTTTTGTTTTTAAATGTATATTTTTCTAGCAGCATCACTGTTGCCTAAAATGCCCTTGAAAAGTTGTCATTTTTCTACTTATAAAGATTACTTTTAGAGTCAATAAGGGTGAAATGATAATTAATTACTTTAACTATTTTCACTTTTTAGGCATCTTTATTTTCAAACTCTATAATTTTGATTTCATGTTATGTACTTCTAACTTCCTTTTTTGTTATTCTCACATTATTCTTATTCTTCCCTGTATAATATGTCCTGTTTAATGATATTCATACCAAAAGATAAAAACCTTCATATTTCTTTTTCTAATGAAAATTTTGTTTTTGATTAATTAAGCATGACTCCTTTGTTAAAAGATGTTTAAATAAATTAATCAAAAATGCATTTCTGTGTAATTTGGATATAAGACACTATTTCGTTTGTGAACTTAGTACATATAACACTTATTTTAAGAATTATTCTTTTTTTTTGCCATCTTCATCCCTTTTTTTTTTTTCTTTTTCTAGTGACTTTCTTTTTGGTTATTTATTAACCTCATTTCATTCTAATGCGATGCACGTACACGTTGACCAATTTATAATAAATTAAAAAGGATAACGTTTCCATGAGTCTTAGACAATGTTGTCAAAGTGTTACCTAAGCCTCACCTAGGCAACACCTAGATGCTTAGGTCCCTCGAGCACCCAGGCCAAGGTGGTAGTAGCAATTTATTTTTTTTAAGGTGGGCTTGAAAAAATTTTTATTTTAAACTCTAAATTAATAAAAATTGAATAATATATTAAAATCAATAATTTATCATTTATTTTAGTGTAGTATATATATGCATATGTATAGAATGAGAGATCAATGGATAAATAAATAAGGTTTTAGAGACCTTTAAATAATTATTTTATGTCCTTTTAGGCCCCGCCTTGCCTTATAGAGGCTTATTGCCTAGCTGCGGTTTTTCGTCTCAACAACACTAGTCTTAGATATAAAAGGACACGGATTTTACATGCATTTAGATTTTTGCAGTTGAACAAAGTTCTGAATAAAGAATACCATCTTTACAACATATCATGATTTCTACCATCTTGGCTGCAGAAATGTTATGCTTCGCGTGGATACGAAGCAAGGGGCTCCAAAGGATGGGATCTCTCCTCTTGAATTATTCCAGGTTATTAAGTTTTTTATTTTATTTAGGTCATATTTTTCTAGATATTTTCAAACTTGCTTTTCAAAAGCTTTCAATATCTTAAAAAGCTCAAAGCATATATAGTTGTCCTATGATTGTTAATGTAGTCTTTATTGTTTGTTAACGTAGAAATACTTTTGCCTTGCTATCAATTTAGAGATTTCTATAGCCTCTCTATGGGTGTCAAAAGACAATTGCCAGAATCTAGGCTTAAACAACTAAGCATGGCCAATCTTGATTAAAATTCATAGTTGTCTCTTTCAAATATATTGGTCCTTTGATGAGTTTATGTTGTTGTTGTTGTTGTTTTTTTTTTTTTTCCTTTCATGGGTTTTTGATCTTTGTATTCGTTAAGGATCTTGAGTCTTTTCAATATTTTAAACAATGTCTATGATAACTGATAGTCTGGTACATCTTATTTTTGTATTTTTCTCATTTTAACTTTATTAAGTTTTGTAATCTAAATGAGGTTGATTTTGGTTAGATTCACCTCTAAACCCTAATGAAGATCAAGTTTATGTTATGGAAGCTAGTAGGATCTTGTCATAGGTTGATGCACGGGAAAATCCTCTTGAATTTTCCTGTTAAGTTCCTGCTTTTGTTTGATGAACCTATTTCGATGAACATTTTAAGTTTTTATGAATTTTCCCAAATCTTCAAAATTTTGCCGAATTTTTGTAAATTTCCTTTTGTAGTTAAACTTTGGTTTGATAGCCAAAAATACAAAATAATTGGTCAACTTTTGTCGAGTTTTGGCAAATTTTCGTTTCTTGGCAGGAAGTTCTAATGTGTGAGCGACATTGCCCACCTTCTTAAGTATCTTAAATGGGCCCTTAATATTTCAGAGCCAGCTTATGAAAATGTCATCAGTTGACTAATTTTTGGCTATAAGGCTGCAAAAGAGCCAAGAAAAATGTCCTAGTGCAAAGGACAGTTCGTGGTGATGCTGGTCATAAGCATTGTTCATTCTTAGCTGGTTTGGTTGCAAGCAAAGCCACACTTATGCCACCATCTCATACCAAGTTTGCAAGGATCGATCAATCTCCTATGATGTGTGATTTTATGTTGATAAGAGAGCAAACTAGGAGGATTGGGACCATAATGAACTCAAAAGGTTGGCATGCCTATAACCTAAAAAGGTGTGGAAAGTGGTGTTTTAGCAAATTTGTGCCCTAGGAAACCAGTTCACTTACTTCTACAGTTGATCCCCAACAAAACAATGTAGAATATGTTTCAATAGTCCCAATGACTGCCTTGGTTTGGCCATTGCATTGTGGATGATAGGCAGAGATGAAAAGGCTAGTGTGATGCCACTCAACCGGAAGACTTTGCATCAAAATGAGCTGGTGAATCAATTTCTTGCAGCGAATTTCGGCAACCCATGCAAACAGGCTATCTAAGTGAGCAAAGCTGATAAATTAAAAAAAGCAGTATAGGGGAGAGAATGAGGTATATAAAGAGCATATTTGGAGCAGTCATCCATCTAAGAATAGAATAGATTTGCCCCCAACCTTGAGCGAGCTGTCAATGAAATCCATGGAGATATCAACCCACATCTGAGTGTACCAAGCAGCTTTGTAAGAAATTAGGGATTGTGGACTTGATCTCCAACTAATAGAAATCATCCTTAGTGCGACATAGTGCCTTTTTCAATACCTTCATGCGATGAGTTGTGAATGTCGAATATAATGGAAGGAATCGAGGGAGAGTTACGTAATACATACTTAGTTTTTAAATAGCAAGCCTGGCATGAAAGAAACACCTTTTGTTAGTTTCTTGACATTGTATTTTCTCAATGAGAGCTTGAAGCTTGTTGGAAGCACTGATCTGTTGGCATATTGTGTCTAAGAGATAGATGATTGGGTGGGAAACAGACTAAAGAGCCCCAACATCCTTATCCCTTCTGGATAACGCATTTGCAGCTTGGTTAAGTGCATCAACCTTGTACTTCAAGCAGAAATCATACTTGAGTAACTTTACTTGAGTAACTTGCTAACCCAATGTTGTTATGGGGAAGTAGTTAGTCACTGCTCCAAGAGATATTTCAGTCTATAGTGGTTGGTTTTGATAAGAAAGGGCAAGCCCACAGGGATGGTCACCATTTTTGAATTCCCAAGCGAGTCCAATCAATTCCCTTGCATATGTTGGATGTTTGAAGAATCATTCCACGAGTTTACAACTGAAGAAGGTGACTTGTTGAATCATTGCATTGATGCCCGTGCTTGAGGCATCACATTGTACCACAAAATCGAGGTTATGGTAATTGTAAAACTGGGGTTGATGATTGAGCGGCACTCTAAACAAAGGACTTCTTGTGCGACAAATAGGTCAATGGTGCCTAATAATCCATTATACTTCACAAAATTTCAATATTACCTTGTTAACCCAGAGAATTAATGCAAGCCTTTAGCTGATTGTAGTGAAGTTTGTTCAGTTGCCGCGCAAATTTTAGGAGTGTCCATGAAAACACCCTTGCTATGGATGACGTGGCTCAAGTAGGCCACAAATTTCACCAAAGGAACACTTGGACTTTTTGTTGAACAACTAATATAGTCTCAGTCACTCAAAGACCAACCTAATGTGTAGTTTATTTTCAACTCAAGTTTTGCTATAGATGAGGCTATCATCGAAGGAGACAAGAAAAGCATGAGTAGAAACTATGTGAAAGGCAATTTTCGCAAGAAGTCCATCCACTTTGGAAGTAGCCTACAAGTCCAACTTCGTGAAATAATGAGCATGGTGATGCTCATCTAACAAGTCATCCACTAATGGAATAAGAAATTTATCTTTGACAGTCTTTGTATTAAATTTGTGGTAATCAACACAAGGCTGCCAAGATCCTTCTTTCTTAAGCACCAACAAGATTAGTGAAGAGAAGGGGGACCAACTTGGTCAAATGATGCTTTGTTGTAACATAGATGCACATTATTTGTAAATTTCATCTTTCTACTGGTTTGGATAGTGATAGGGTTTAATGCCGATTTGTTCAAAGCCCAATAGCAAGGTGATTTAATGGTCACAACACAAAAAGGAGGCAAGCTATTCGGTTCCTAAAAAGAATTTAAGAGATAAACAACTAACTTTTTATGCTATTATTTGCACAGTTTCCCATTGAAGCAAGTGTATTTTTAGAGTTTGTTAGCACTACCCTTCCATGACACTTGCTATCCATTCATAAGTTCTTTATTAGGGAAGAAAAATCCCACAAGATCGACCCTGGTGTGTGTAACCACTTTACCTTGAGTACAACATTAAAGCCCTAACATGCAAAACCACTTCATGAAAGCACAATCCCTACTTGGAATGTCACTGCCTCGCATTTACCAAAATTGTGAACCTTTTCTCCCATTGTCATTACCTGCGAGCCCTTTGGCCACTTCTTAGACATTCTAAGGAGGTAATTGCAATTTATTTTTCTAGAAGAGGGCTGAAAAATTTTTTATTTTAAACTCTAAATTAATAAATTAAATAACATATTAAAATCAATAATGTATCATTTATTTTAATACACACACACACACACACACACACACACACACACACACACACACATATAGAATGAGAGACCAATAAATAAATAAATAATTTTTTAGAAACCTTTAAGTAATTATTTTATGGTTCGTCTAGGCCTCACCTCACCTCGCCTTATAAAGGCTTATGACCTAGTTTCGTCTTCTGCTTTGACAACACTATTTTTCCCATTGGCCACAAACACCTAAAGCCCTAGTTTCTAGTCCATAGACCTAAAAGAAAAGTGGCTTGTTTGCTGATGAAGTGTGCACAACTGGAATCAACAAGCACTAACATAGGTTTCCTTGCAACCAACACTTGCAATTGCATAGTTTGGAAGTTTTTATTCTTGATGATGTCACAAATGGATATTTTTGGATTAACTATGGCAAGTTGGTCTGGGTCTTCCATGTCGTCAACCAAGAGAAGAGTCACATACACCTATGGCAGACAAAGTACAACTAATTGCAATTGAGGGATTGAGTTGGCACATCAGTCTGCTATCTTTGCCCATGACAACATCTTAATAGGTGGACTAGGGACACTGCTAGTACTTGAAGCAGTAGAAGATTGGCCCTCGTATTGCTTTGTTGTTGATTGTTTAAGATGGAGGGAATTGAAGCCATTGATTTGGGTGCCAAACTCGAGAGGAAGGAATGCCTCGCTCCAATTCGGTGACTAATTTGCATCATTTGCTTGAATGCTCGTGCTAAATTCATTGCTACAACTATGTTAGGTGGGTTCTGCATCTCAACAACTGGTCTTAATGTCTATGTTAGTGTTACTACAACTATGTTAGGTGGCTCGTGCAAGGAAAGTTTGATATTGGCATTGTCATTCAACTAGTGTTCTTGTTAGTTTGAGGTTAGAATGTGCCTTAGGGGTTGTTAGTTAATGGGGATCCAAATTAAAAGAGGCTTAGAGACTTAAATTGGTGTCATGTGAGCCCATGTTGTTCCTAGTGTTTTCAAGGCACTGCCTACAATGGTCAACTAAGCAATGCTTAGGCATTTTAAGGAGAAAAAGCCTAGGTGTAGTGTTAACGATCAGTGGGGGCTTTTGTAAATATTCTTGTTGTATTCTATGACCAAACTTCAGTTAACATTTTTCTTCTTAGATGTATTCATGTCATTTTCTATGACCAAAAACATCGTTGAAATATTTGACAACTTGTGGCAACTCTTCAATAACTCTTTGATGATAGATATTTGCTATTCAACAATGTTTTTATAGATGGGAAAGCTTCCAATTTCCTTCAGTTTTTTGAGTACTGTATTTTGTGGCATGAAGAAATATATTATGGACATGATTTTAATTAAGAAGAAGTGTAACATTTATTATAAAATACAATTTAGTATATGAATTCTTTAGGGAATTAAAAATAAGTAATTAATTATCTAGGACCTATAAATAAATATTTTTCTTGCTTAGGCTGTCTATGCTACACTTTCGTTGATAGGGCAAATTGCCTAGAGAAAAATGCATTGAAAACACTTAATTTTTCTGCTTGAGCCTATAGACTGATGTTTCGGTTCATGGTATAAAAGTTAGCCAAATTTTAGCAAAGTAGTTCAATTAGTTAGGTAATTTGGATAATCGAAGCAAAGTTCATCAGGAGTTGTAAAATTATAAAATTTTCTCGAAATCTTTAAAAAAAAAAAAAAAAAAAGGGAAAGTTCAGCTTAAATCAAAGTTTCGACAATTTTTGCAAAAAAAAGTGCATAAAAGCCATAAAAATGCATTTTTTATGAAAGAATTTATGCTTGCACCGAACGAGTTGTAGCCTAGAGATTGTTAAAAAAAATCTTTCTCAATAAATAAACAAAATTGAAGGTGAGATAGGAGCAACTGGTCAGTGATTATTCAAGAGAAAGAGGAACGAGTTTTAGCCTAGTGGAAAGAAGATAAAAAGAAGAAAGAGAAGAGAAAATAAGGTAAGAGACTAAGAGGAGAGGCATTGAGCTAACACCAAAACACGAGAGTCGTCTATTGTAATCGATAAAGAAGACCAATGTGCTTGCAGCGACTAGCATATCAATGATCAATTAGACTAGGGTTTATGTTTGTATGACTATTAGAGTTTGATAATAAGTTTTTCTTTTTTTACGTTTTTTTTATAATAATTTTAAGTTAACATGCGTAATATATACTAACATTGTTAATGCTAAAATACACATTCATAACCATTATATGCATACTTCTATAAGCAAAATGTATTTATTTATGTTTGTTTTCATCATTTTTAATAGAAATTGTGCATATTCTAGCATTTACATTGTATTTTTTTAAAACTATTTAAGTTGAAGAAATTTTACAAACTCGAATTCTTCGAATTAATTCTACTTTTCAAAGGTCGAAGTTCGGAGCAAAGTTGAATTCTTGTTCCTTGTTTGGATTTTGCTCTTGATGTGGAAGGCTTCCACCCCACTTTTTCTCTCTCATCTATTTGTTGGTTTTAGAAGAATTGTTCACAACAATATAATTAGTCCAAGGGATCCTCTGTTTTGTTGTAGAAGAACTATTGCCCCAAAGTTGACAACAACTCATTTGATCGTACCCTGCTATGTCGTGGCTCTTGCTCCACAATCTAACCTCACTATGGTGTATTACCTTGCAACTCCATCATGCATCGTATTACCTTGAGACTCTCAAGTAGTTCCCATATTTCTTGGTTCACTTTCTAATTGGATTCTGCCATTTTCCAGTCTAAGCCTTGTACCTTTGATGTCAACTGATCAGAATCACCCATGAAGATTGGCTCTGATATGAGATATCAGTATGTTATTGTCCCATGAATAGTATCTCGTTATAGGTCGATGCATTGGAAACTTGTCTTCAATTTTCCTGTTAATCTTGCTGCACATCTTTGAGGGACCAATTTTCCTGTTAAGAATGGGTTTTATTTTTATTTTTATTTTTTGAAAAGATACTATTGTATTAATAATAATAAAAGATAATACAAGATCCTATTAAACGAGTTATCTAGACAGGGATTACAAACTACAGAGTTTGGAGAATGTTCTCCCAGTTACAAATTCAGCTCTTGAAAGTGTAGCTGGACCTCTTCCATATCAGCCTATCCGGTTTTGTTTTATCCAAAAACACCCTATCGTTTCGCCCTTCCCATACACTACACCATATAGCTAACAAAATTGTTCTCTAGTATTGATGAATCTTGCTTGGAGAAATGTTGTTCGGGATTCTGAACATGTTAGCCACAGGAGGAGGAATCGTACTCTTATGCTTCTGCTGCCACATCTTCCACATGTTCTGCACCATGCTATACTCGCCGAACACATGCTGGGTGGTTTCCATATTTTTCCTGCGCAAGAAGCATATTGAGAGATTTAGAACATGATTAGGAAGCCTTTTCTGCAAGTTTTCTGAACTGTTTATTTTGTTTAAAACTAATTAGCCTAGCTAGAAGTTTGGCTTTAATGGGAGTTGTTGCCTTCCAAATAAAATCTGCTGTAGTATTTGGCTGATTTGAAGTTTCTGCATTCCAACCTCATTGATCCCTATCCCCCATGTTGCTGAATGTCATAAATTCAGATATTGTAGCTCCATGTTTATTAGATAGCCTATATACATTGGGAAACATTTTGTTCAAGCTTTCCGATCCGCACCATTTGTCTTCCCAAAAGTCCACTTGGTCTCCTTTCCCCACTTTACGTCTTGTGCTTGGTCTAAGTACAGCGTAGATGCGGAAAATGGCCTTACATGGGGATCTGAAACTACTCTTATTGTTGAGTCCAGCTTCCCTTCCATGGGCTTTTGAACTATGAATGCTCCTAACCACCTTTGCCCACAACATACTCAGCTATTCTCGCATACGCTACAACCACTTTCCTCTTGGACCTATATTCCTACTTATCATGTTTCCTACGCCTAAACCACCATGTTGCATGTCTTTACTAACTTGTTCCCATTTAACTAGATTTTGCCCCTTCTTTTGCTCTTCTTGCCGCGAAAAGAAATCCCTCATTGTTCTTTCTATGATGCATGCAACCTTCTTTGGCATCCTAAAAGTTGACATTAAGTACGTCGGAATGGCCTCTAGCACTATCTTCAACAGTGGGAGTTTTCCTCCTCTTGAAAGATAACTTCTCTTCCACCTGGCAACTGTTCTTTTTATTGTTTGAATGACGGATTTCCAAAAATCAGTTTTATTTGGGTTGCTCCCTAGTGGCAATCCCAAATACTACATTGGCCAATTTCCAATTGTCACGTTCAGCTCTACTGCCTCCTGTTCACTTCCTCCCTGTTTATGTTGATGCCCAACCATTGGCTTTTCCTCGTATTGATTGACAAGTGGATTAGAAAATAGAATGCTTGCAGAGAATTCATAGCCGCCCTGATATCCTCTTTCCTGTTCTTCATGAATATAAGGCAATCATCTGCTAAAAGCAAGTGTGTTAAGTGAATTTTATCCTTCCCCACTGTCAAATCTTCCATCTTTTTTGCCTCCGCTGCCTTCTCAAAGATTTTAGTGAGAGTATCTACTACCAGTATGTGCAGAAAAGGGGAAAGAGAGTCCCCCTTCCACAATCCTTGGTACCCATTAAATTTGCCCCGAGGTCTCCTATTGATGAAAACTGAATAATTTGTTGTTTTCAAGCATGTCTTTATCCAATTTCTTTACTTGCTACCAAATTCTTTCTTCTCCATGACAAGGTCTAGGAATTTCCATCTCACGGAGTCATAAGCTTTGGCATAATTCACCTTCAAGAGTAAGCCTTCCTTGCCATGTACCCTATGATCCTCCACTGTTTCGTTAGCAGTCAAAGTGGCATCGAGGATTTGTCTATCTTGGATGAAAGTCATTTGTTGCGCACTCACAATCTTAGATAGAATCTTCCGAAGCTTTTTTGCTAGTGTCTTCACAATAATTTTATATATACTTGAGGTAAGACTTATTGGCCAATAATCCTCCACCTTGATAGAGATTGTCTTCTTTTGGATGAGGCATATATACGTTTCATTAACTCTTCCGTCCACCATACATGCTATGATATCATTCTTGATTGTTTCCCATGTCGTTTGGAAAAAAGATGTAGTGAAATCATCCGAGCCGGGGGCCTTTCCTCCATCATAGCTGAAAATAGCCTTATCTCCTTTTCTTCAAACTCTCTCTCTAACCACCTACTATCTCTTCTGGATTGCCTTGCCACTGTAATCCTTCCACTCCCCAATTGACCTTTGTCTTCTCATTAAACAATTGACCAAAGTAGTCAATTATCAGATTCTGAATTTCTGTTTTTGTTTCCACCAACTTCCCTTTATCATCCTCCAACTTATTAATTGTGGCTCGGGATTTCCTTATGGATAAAATTTTGTGGAAGTATTTTGAATTAACATCTACTTCTTTGGCTCATTTCATTTTGACTCTTTGTTGGGTTCTTCTTTCCTCTCTACATTCCAATATTTGAATCTCCTCTATTATTACCTTGTTTTTGCTATCCATCATGTGTAGATTATGCTCTTCCTCCATTTTCCTTTCCAAGCATATTAATTTAGTTATCAACTCAGCTTTTATAGAGCTTTCTTCTAACTGCTGTCCTTTGCTCCAGTTTCTAAGTTTTTCTTTGAGCTTCTTCAATTTCATCATGATTGTGTATCCTTCTCATCCACTTTGATTATTTTGCCATTCATGCTGCACCAGATCATTGAAGTTTGGATGTTGTATTCACTCATTTTCAAATCTAAGTGGGGAAGGGCCCCATTTTTTTTTTCCTTCGTATCCAAAATAAGAGGCCAATGATCAGAAGTTAGACGTTCTAAACCCCATACTTTTTGATGAGTGAATTTTTCTCCCCATTTTTCATTACACAGGAATTTGTCTAGTTTGGACATTGTTGGAGGGCTCCGGCCATTGCTCCATGTGTAATTCAAATTCTGGAGATCTGGCTCCTGCAACCTCAACTCCTGAATTCAGTCATCAAATTGTCTCATGGGACCAATTATATGAGTATCGTTCCTCCTACACACCATGGTCCCTGAATGAGTTATGAAATGGTTGTCAATTCTATCAGCCATGCCTCCCTTCCCTTAGCATCACACAGCCCATAAATAGTCGTGAACCACCAATTTGGTTCATCAACTCCCTTTATTTTGGTTGTCATGGGAAATTCCCTTACCCATTTTTCTTCTATTTCGATGTTTCCTACGTCCCTCATGATTAAAATTCCCCCTATTGTGCCTTCTGTCAGAAGCTCCACCTAGTCGACAAATCTTCTTTTCCAGAGATCTAAAATTAGTTCTCTATTGATTGAAAGTTTTTTTTTTTTATTGAAGTGCGATCAAATCCGCTTTTGCTGCACAAATTATCTTCCTGATTAGTCTTCTTTTATCCCCCTAAACAACACCCCTTTATGTTCCAACTGAGAATCTTCATACGAAAGAGAAGGTCCTTGCACTGCACAGCCACAACTTACTGCATTTCGATCAACTGCCTGTTGATTGAAGGCAGAAAGTTCCTAACTCTTTCATGCTCCTATTCTTGTTCTTGAGTTGTTTTGTTTGTCTCTGTGCAGTCCCGTTGGCTTATCATCTGCTTTTCACCCTCTTGAATCTCTCTAATTGGAAACTATATCTTCTTCCTATGTTCTTTCTTTTTGAGCTTCCTGACCCAGAGAGTAGGGGGTATAAAACTTGTCGCAGAAACATATGTCCCGCTAGATGATTGAGAGAAGAACAAAGCAGACTAATGTGTACGTACCTTGTTATGGTTTCCATCCTCTTGGCATAGAGTTGTGTTCGTTGTCCAAGTCTCCTCTTGCTGAGTCTACCACTATTCTTGGTGTCTTTGGGATTGTCTCTGTCTCAGTTTGAGTTAGGTAGTAGTTGTAGTCTGAGACCGTTTCTGAATTTGATTCTCGTCCCTCCACTCGTGCTTCCCAGGAAGCCAGGGCTCCTTTTCTATTTCATTCACTACCTTTTTTATTTTTGTAATAGACATGAAGTTGAGTGTGGTCAGTGGGCCTACCTGCTTCTTTGCTTGTCTCTTTTATTAATTCTGACTTCTGAGTTCTTGGGCCTTCTCGCTCCTTGGCCCATTCCTTATTCTTGGCCTCTGGGTCTTTTTGAGCCCTCTCCCTTTTCATATCTCCTTTCTTCAAGCGCAAATGATTGATCGTCTTTATTCTTTTTTGCCCATTACTCTTGGCCCTAACTCTTATCTTCTCCAATTAAAAGCCCGACCCATATTTTTCTCCCTCTCTCCAGAACACCTAGTGGACCCCTCTGTTTTCGATCGTCCTATCAGGGACAAGTCGCCTACTATTCCTATTTCTTCTATCCCCTATCACTGCCACACCTCCTTCTGATCGTCCTTTCGTCGTCTCTCTATTCACCTGGTCCTCAGTCGTCACATTGTCGTCGTTGCTGCTCAAGATCTCAACCTTCGACCCTCTTTGGTCGCTAGACAAACTAGTCGTGCCCTCTTAACCTCATGAACGCCATCTCCATTGATGTATTAGACAAATTCTTGTGAGCGATGTCTAGTATGCCTCTGCATGCTTCTTCGATCTTTCCAAAAGTGTGGATGTTCTAGTTTTGTGGTCGAATTCCTTCAATACCCATCCATTACCATCTCTGCATTCCGGCCTTTAATGTAGAATCCCCCGAGAAGGGTGTGGTATCTCACAACATTGAGGAGTTGCATGTCCTCTACTTAATGGTAGAGGACATGTCCTCTACTTAATTGAGGAGTTGCATGTCCTCTTCTCTTCGGAAGAAGAGAAGCAGTGGCTAGAATGAGACTTCGAAGAGGAGGAAGTGAAAGTAGCAGTTTTTCAAAGTGACGGAAATAAGGCCCTTGGCCCGAATGGTTTAACTATGACCTTTTTCCAACAAGAATGGAACGTAGTGAAACAGGACATCATGGAGTGTATGGTTGAATTCTATAGGGATGCAGTGGTGAATAGGAGAGTGAATGAAACTTATATTTGCCTCATCCCAAAGAAGAGTAATGCCATAAGGATGGAAGAGTTTAGACCAATTAGTCTAGTTACAAGCCTGTACAAAATAATAGCAAAAATCCTAGCTAACAGGCTGAGAGTAGTCATTGGTCATATGGTAAGCAACCACCAGATGGCTTTTGTGAAGGACAGACAAATTCTGGATGCGGTGTTGGTGGCCAATGAGGTAGTGGAGGAATGTAGGGTCAGGAATAATCAGGGTTTGATTATGAAGGTGGACTTTGCTAAAGCTTACGATTCAGTCAGATGGAAATTTCTGGATTTTGTTCTTCAGAAGAAGGGATTTGGAGACAGATGGAGGAGGTGGATGCAGACATGTTTAAAAACTGCTAATTATTCCATTTTCATCAATGGTCAGCCTAGGGGTAAAATTAATGGGCAGAGGGGCCTTAGACAGGGAGACCCTCTCTCTCCGTTCTTATACACCTTGACGGCAGATACCATAACCAGAATTCTGGAGCAAGCTCCGAAGGAGGGCAGCCTATAGGAAAAGATAAGATTAATCTTACTCATTTGCTATTTGCAGATGACTGCCTGATATTTATGAGGAATGATAGAATGGAGATTGAAACTATCAAGGAAAGTTTGAACGCTTTCTGTTTCCTGACGGGACTAAAGATCAATGGAAACAAAAGCACCCTGCTTGGTATCAACATTAGTGAACAAAGATTAAAGGAGATAGCTGAGCAGTTGGAGGTGAATACAGGAGTGTGGCCGACAAAATACTTGGGTATGCCTTTGGGGGGCAACCCTCAGAGAACAAATTTCTGGGAGCCAGTTTTACAAACTGTTAGTAGAAGAACAGCAGGTTGGAAGAAGAGCTTTCTGTCAAGGGGAGGCAGACTGTTGTTAATTAATTCAGTCTTGGAAGCCCTTCCAAATTACTATCTGTCCTTATTTAAGATTCCGACAAGAATTGCAATGATATTGGAGAGACAACTAAGGAACTTTCTATGGAAATAAGAGGATAAGGAGAAAAGCCAAAGCATGGTTAATTGGAAACAAGTCTGCAACTCAAAGCAAAACGAGGGTTTTGGCATTGGAGACATAAGGAGGAAAAATGTGCCCTAAGGGGAAAGTGGCTGTGGAGGATGATGGAAAACCCAGATTCTTTCTGGGCTAAGATTATTCGTAGCATTCATGGCTCAAAAGCCTTCGGCAGAGAGGCAGACACAAACAGGAAATGCAGCAACAAGGCTCCATGGAAGAGCATTGCAAAGATATATGATCTGATAAGACCGCACATAATTTGGAAAGTGGGCAAAGGTAATTCAGTGGACTT